>CAJPEX010001201.1:0-55421 GCA_905338405.1 Notodromas monacha | reverse complement strand
AATTATTTTCAGTTTTGAATCTGAGAAGCCTTTCTTGAAGGCCAGTTTTCTATTTTTTTAACGAAATTCCAATGCAGTATTTAGCTGCTTTTTGGTTCTTTACTCAATTTTTGCAATGCAAGTTTTTCTTTGAGGATTTTATGGCAGGTATTTAAAGAAAATTCTGGTTTTCAAAAGTGTATGGAACTTTGCCGGTCCGCAGAAAAATCCATGTCAATTTGCCGGTCCGCAAAAGATTTTATAAAAATGTTCTGGTCCGCGAGAAAAAAAAGGTTGGGGAACATTGGCATAGACGATGACCATGAATTGTGATTTGTTTGACGAATTGAAAAAAAAAAAACAATCTACATTCCTCTTTTAGACTTTCAACTGCGCATTCCTATCCTCGAATTTTATTCAATTTCACGAGGTTTTATCTGGTTTCCAAATAAAGTACTTGTTTTAGGTTTCCGTTGGTAATTTGTCTTTACTCCAGAACCCACTTGAAAAATGTAGAATATGTGCCTCTCACGGAAATTGAAATGGAAATTTCGACGTGATCTAATTAATTTTCCTCGCGAAACAGCTGAGATGCAATGGCGTGGAAAAGGGAATTGAGAAGAACAATTTCCGCGTGTGTCTCGGTGGCATTTTGTACGAAAAGCTTGGGGATTTCTGTGAACCCCCTTGTGCGCAATAAAGGGTCCCGCTGGGTTCCATACGGCGGGTTGCATTCTCATACAAGTACAGTAGGCAATTGTATCTCTGGAAAACTTCCCCTATGCCCGTAGAATCCAAGTTTGAAGGTTCAAAATTTGGTAAAAAACGTATTTTTATCGCTTGCTTAGGCATCCTCAACCTCCAACTCGACCCGAAGCTTACCGTTAAAGAGTTCATGACATGCATTAGTCGTAGGATCACTGCTTATGCCAAGGCCAAAAATAAAATAAAATAAATAAAATCCTCAGGAGCTCGAATTCGCCAAATGGCTGTGATGCACCAACTTTAGCGCCCAAACACCCTTTAAACCATCAAAAGACATGGGGGGACCCCCGTAGTGACCGACCTCATTGCTAAAAGCTACGTTTAGGGGCCCTTGAAACCTGTCAACTTGATTACTAGCTAATGCACTTACCTTTCCCATGCCCTCTTCTGCGAAATGAACGAGGCAGATGCAGTAGGAATCCAATTATTCTGGCTAATGACCTGGTGTCTGTGTCCGTCTGTTTAATCAACTGTGGCAAATAATCGAAAGTTGTTGGAAAAAGAACTCGCATTTCATAGGGGGATGAGGTTGGGTGTGAATCAGTCGAAGGATGATCGACATTATTTTTATTCACGTTCTCGATGCATTTTTGGAAGCGTGTCTGGCTGATTTATTCATGAGTTCGAGGGAAATGGATTGGAAAAAAAAAAATTAAAGCGAATTTTCGACAGTTCGAAAAAAAATTTCTTTCTCGATGTTAATCCAGATTTTGGTATGGAATACCCAGCAGTTAATTAGAGTTATGTTTATCGCGGAATGATATTCTTTGGGTAACTGAAGTTTATTAATCAAAAATACAGTATTCGAAACCAGCTTGAAATCATTTACGATATTGAAGGCATTCATTTTTTTCCTACGTCGAACGATTTTTTTCATTGACAATTTCTTGTTCATTGATTAAATTTAGGGATAAGTTAGCTTTATTAACTCTGAAAGAATTCCCGAAATCGGAACCATTTTTTTTTTTGCAAATACGTGGTTGAAATCGCGGGTTTGTGGGAAATTTGGTAGTTTTCTGTACCCCCCTGGGGGCATCACTGGCTGGAGTAACGATTTTCGATGCAAATCCCCGGGAACTTTGGACAGTTGAACTAATGATCTTAATGCACTTACCTTTCCCATGCCCTCTTCTGCGAAATGAACGAGGCATGGGTTTGATGCAGTAGGAATCCAATTATTCTGGCTAATGACCTGGTGTCTGTGTCCGTCTGTTTAATCAACTGTGGCAAATAATCGAAAGTTGTTGGAAAAACAACTCGCATTTCATAGGGGGATGAGGTTGGGTGTGAATCAGTCGAAGGATGATCGAAATTATTTTTATTGACGTTCTCGATGCATTTTTGGAAGCGTGTCTGGCTGATTTATTCATGAGTTCGAGGGAAATGGATTGGAAAAAAAAAATTTAAAGCGAATTTTCGACAGTTCGAAAAAAAATTTCTTTCTCGATGTTATTCCAGATTTTGGTATGGAATACCCAGCAGTTAATTAGAGTTATGTTTATCGCGGAATGATCTTCTTTGGGCAACTGAAGTTTATTAATCAAAAATACAGTATTCGAAACCAGCTTGAAATCATTTACGATATTGAAGGCATTCATTTTTTTTCCTACGTCGAACGATTTTTTTCATTGACAATTTCTTGTTCATTGATTAAATTTAGGGATAAGTTAGCTTTATTAACTCTGAAAGAATTCCCGAAATCGGAACCATTTTTTTTTTTGCAAAATTTTATTATTCGTCAGATTTTTCGCTGTGTCCACTAGAATTATTGTATTTCAAAATCCTTGAAACAGAGTGCCGAAATTTCCATTCGGCTCTCTGTTGACGAATGTGAAGATTGTCAATTGATTTATGAGGTCTCGAGTTTTTGAAATGCGGGATTTCTGCATTGATTGAAAAAAAAAACTGTACATAAGTGGACTCTCACTACAAATTTCTTGTCTGCGGAGATTTTCTCTGCATAACGATTTTTTTTTCTGGTCCGTAGAATTTCGTGGAGAATTTTGTTTTGTATGCGACGAAATTCTCTCGACAACAAATGTTTTCCTGATGCGCCTGCATTTATTTGTAGAGAAAGTCAACATGTTTTCGAATTTAATAGAATTTCGTTTTCCACGACAAACTTTTTTTTGGTTCCTTGAGTTCATTTGTGGAGAAAGTTATCCTGTAATCGAAGTCAACTCGTTTCCTGGCGCTTTTCTCCTTGTCAAATGCATTTCGCGCTTATCAAAGTCGAGACGAAAGCATTAATTTTCCCGTTTTTCCCCCTTCAATTGAAAGTTTATTTGTTCCCAACCTTTTTCCCCAATTTCCCCTATTTCGTTCAACAACTGGTTATTACGGTTCCATGACCAATAACCCGTGATTGGAAGGAGAGCATTCTAGGGGTTGGGGTTTTTTGTCGGAGGAAAAGTGGATTGCTTTCGAGGCACGTGTCTGACCTCGTTGAAGACCACATTGAACATGCTTATGCCAATTCAGTTGGAAAGCAACCCGAGGTTGTTTTCCTTTTTGCTCATTTTATTTGTCAGAGGGATCGAGATGAAATGCTGTCGACGAGAAAGCTTTCTCGGGAGAAAGTGTCGTCCTTTGTTTTTGGGGTTGAATAGCGGAAAAAGTTTTTATTCAAAATTGGAGCGTAGCACTGCTGCTTTGCCATTTTCCGGATAAAGTGGAAAGCGTCGTACTATTATACTGTAGTACTGTACAGTACTTGCATGGAGGACGATTTTTCTTTTTTTTATTATGACGAGAAAATACTGCGAGGAAGCATCATTGAAAGTAGGAACTTTGCCCGAATATCGCTGTATTTGTGCGCGGATGATGTGAAGAAACTCGTTAGGATAAAGTGATTTCCATTTTATCAGTCATTTGTGATTCGCTCGATTGATTGAATAATTGGGTGACTTCTCGCGCTAATGGATACCAGAAAGAATGTTGGGATCTCGAAAGAATTTCAGACAAATGGTTTTTCTATTAATGTGGTCATCAAAGGAAGGGGGGACGAAGCGATAAAAGAGAAGATAAAATTTTTGATAGCATTCTCTGGACAAGAATTAATGTTTTTCGGAATCAAACCAGGTTCGTTGAATAAAAAAAAAATCATGAAGATGTTTCTTTGTAACTACAAGAGAATCTCACCGATTCGAATTTCAAGGGACCAGAAAAAATACAAATTGAGTTAGGATAATTTTGAATAGCAGAAACAAGCTCTTTTTTGTTTGGGAAAAGAAATAAGGATTGCAGAAAATTTTAATTATTGATATTTTGGGCCTTGAATTGCTTCTGAACTGAGTTGATGGGTGGCTGAACTTGGAGGCATGGGTTAATTTGCCAAATTATTTGTTAGTTTCCTTTCAAAATGCATCGGATTACATTTGTATCGCTTTTTTTTTCTTTCTTGTCTTGTTGAACTAATAGCCAGAAGCCCTCGGAGAATTTAACTGACAGTGGTTTGATGAGGAAATTATTCTGGTTGGGGTGAGATTTTCAAGGCATTGTTTTTAAAGGAATAGAGGCATAGGGACTTGGAAAAAAATTCGTAATTGTGAGATTCTATTTATTGGGTTTCAACTGTATTTTGTCCAATGAATTACTTGTGTAGGAGTGTTCCAGGAATTTTTTGAGAAAACCTCAAGGATTTTCTGATGTGCTGAATTATGCTTCTTTGGGATGCCAAGATTTTTCTTTCTTGCTCTCCCACTTTTTCCAACGCAGATTTCATGATTGTACTTCGCCGAAATACTGTTTTCAGGATTTTGTTTTTTGAATATGTAATATTTTTATGTTGGATTTTGCTATAAAACGATCAGTGTTGCCAAAATTTCGTAATTATCAATCATTTTCTTGATGAAAATGCGTGCGTCTTGTGCGAGTCCACCAACAACTATTTGCCTGCCACCTGGCGGCTGATGGTTGAAAATGTTAAATCACGAAACTTCCGGTTTCCTTCCTGCTTTAATGAAGCTCTTGTTTGTTACAGGTCCGGAAGAAGGGAAGGTGCTCGGTTCGATCCTACTTCCGTCGTACAAAATCCGTCCTTGTTCCGGCGAAGAAAAGTTGTTCCGCAAATTCGCTTTCAAGATCGAACACCTGAATATGCGAACGTATTTCTTCGCGGCGGACAGCAAAGACTCGATGACTCGGTGGATGAATGCCCTCAGTCTGGCCAGCATCATGCACAGCAAAGACGGAAAGTGAGTCCCGAAATTTCATTTTCAATTTATAAATGCTGTAATCAAGAATTACAAAAGGAGGCGGAAAGAAAGTGATACAGTATATCCAAAAATAAAACACATAATTCAGCTGTGGGGTTCAGCTGGGGATTTCCTTAAGGAAATCCCAAAAGATAAAATATAAACTATATTTCTTTACCCCAAATTAATTCACAGATCACAAAATCAATCACACAACACAATGGATGAAAAGATAACCTTTACAATCTCACACAGTTTGAAAATTGAATACTTATAAAGAATGTTTCTGCAATCTTGAAAGAACACCACACGAATATGCAGCTAATAATTTTGTTTTACTGTCGGGAGTACAATATAAAATAAGCATCGCATCAGGTTTTTTTTTTTAAGGAATATAATGTATCGAATAGCAGCAGTCGACCAGAATTTCGAAAAGTTCCATTTTCATTCATGTAGAGAAGCGTACTGCACTGCCGATTAATTTCAGACTACTTGCGTTTCCTTTTGGTAGATGTCGCTTCAAATTTAATGTCAATCCTTCCAGACTCGCATTATTAATTCCAGAATTTTCTGGATTCCCAGACTTTTCGCTCGCATCAATTTGGTGCCGATGAGTTGATATTTTCGGGTACAGTATAAATAATCTCATTGTTCTGAAAATTTCGGGTCTCGTTTTTTTTCCCACATTCCGCTGGCGGAATTGTGGCTGTAGTTTTTTTTTTCGTTTGTGGGATTCAATGATTACTTATGTCACACTGCCGAAATACTATATTTGAAGGTGTGCAGAAGTCATGTTTAAATGATTTCCGACCAATTTCTTTTTTTCTTGGAATTCATCTCGAGCACATTTAAAATAAATGAAGATTAAAACAAATCCTTCCCGAAGCGGGGCTTCTGCTTATCCCAGCTTTTCTAAGCGGACGATGTGTACTGCCTTCTGCCTTTTTCGGACTGCCAGTCACGTCTTTCCAGTTATATTTATTCCCTGGATCGTTGCGCAAATATCCCCAAGCCCTTCCGCCAGTCTTGGTCTTGGCTGGCACCGCATGAGATGTCTCCTGCACCAGTTAAATCAAGGGGTGCATGCGCCATATGCTGTGCCACTGGGAGATCCGGGCATTTTGAGGGGTGGGGGGGGGGGGGAAGGGAAAGGGGTGAGAACATGAGTGACGGGGTTGGAATATAAAAGGGATGCGTCAAGACTTGGTGCAACACAACACTTGTCAGTTGGTGTGCCTCTTCTTCCTCTGCGCAAAGTTGTTCTTGAGAGTGGGTGAAGATTGTGAATGTGTGAGGTTGGGTTCAAGAGGGAATCCCTGTGGAATGTGTTTGGGACAGGGATGAGGGAAACTAATTGTAGTGGGGAGGTGGATTCTCGCTTTGCAACGAATTTTCTGTGTATGTCGGTGTTTTTAGGGCCCGTGGGGTTCTTTTCCGGTGTTACAGGGGTTCTCAAGCTTAAAATATGAAAATAAAAATTTGTGCAATGATTGTATCCACAGCGATTTTCCCTGTGCAGTACAGGTGGACTCTCTCTACAATGAAAGTCATGAGCCAGAAAAAAATTCGTTGTAGAGAGTCCGCATAACATAGGGAGAGAACCTTGTGGGACCACAAAAAGTCCTTGTGGAAAGAATTTGATTGTAGACAAGATTGTTGTGGAAAGTCCACCTGCTGAAAAAAATTTTTGGAGGCATATGTTGGGCATGCACGCCAGGTAAAATAGCGTACCTACTTGCTATGATTGTAATAGTAAAACCTTGTGAAGTTTAAATGTAATTAATAGTATATTAAGCTGCTCTTTCTTCATATTAAGATCAGAGTTCAGTTCAGCTGCATTATTCCGATTATTCAAGTTGAGTTCAATTGAGTTGTTGCTTATTCCAACTTTATTCCAAAATATATTTAGCCTCTTAAACTAGGAATTCCATGATGGAATCCTGGTCCTGTCCTGGACTGATTGTTGTGTTTTCTTTATTAGTACTCACTTGACATCAAATTATATTGAAGACAATTGTCCTCAATAGCATAATGGGGGCGGTGGAATAATGTTGTATTTTCTACATGGGATTATTGTCATCAAGCCTCTCCGGGAATAAGCTTGTGAGAAAATATTTTGAAAACCAAAACTTTCTGTGAAAAGGAATTGGTGTTGAAAAAAATGCACACCATAGCATATTTCTTGAAAATTTTCAAGATCTGTCCCAGAATGTATGCCTTTCTTTCAAATTCAACACCATGTTATAAAAAATGTTCCTCTATTTGAAGGAACTGACAGGTATGAAGGTTCTGTATACTGTATTCATAATATTGACTAAAATATACAAACTCTTTCCAAACGCCCTTGTGAAGTTTATGTGATCTGCTATGCTTGGTTGAGCCCAGAGCACAAGTCAGTATTTCACTATCCCCTTGCCAACTGGAATTCCTTTCCCAACCTTGTTCATGCTTGTTTCTTTTACTGCGCAACAAAGTATGATGCTCCCAATCCAAATTGTTCACTATGCACATTCCTTGACCTTGGCCTGCCAAAGTTAAAAATACTGGTGTGTTCAAGTGTAAGGCAAGCTTACCACATTTGGACACTATGGAGATACCTTGTCGTCATTGCTCTTCTCCACAACATATTGTTTGTTTGATGCTGTGTGAAATTGCATCAATGAAAATACTTCTTAATACTCTCATGGAGTAACTTTTGTGTTTCCTTTGGAAGTTGCGGGAAAAAAAATTAATTCTCCAACCTCAGTCTACATTGGTAGAGCAATTAATTTAATGGCAACTGTATACAGTATGTATATTTGTATATTATATGTACATTGTACATGTATATTTGATCAACAATATCTTTTATTTGCTCCTCAGTTTAAGACAACAATACACTGATTCAAAAAGAACTACAGTATTACTGCCATATGTAGTCATTATGCATGCATTTTTTTTTAAAGCAAGACACTTTAGTAGTTTAGTGGAAGGGCAGTTTCTTTTAATGAATGAGGAAATAACAGTTCTACTTATTGCAGACCTTTTCTTGGCATATCGAAAACACCTGATAATCACGAAATGTCTTGAATTGTCTGGTTTTCAAGCACTTTACAGGATTTGTTGCGCATTTTTTACAAAATGTCAGTCGAAAATTCGTTAAAAACCCTGAATTTTAATACAATGAATTGTTTGTCATGTCACTGTGAGTTCGTTATAATGAGATTTTACTGTACTATGGTACAGTAATCAGGAACAGTGTTAGAAGTTCATGCTATTCTAACCTTAGCATGTTCTGATCTTAGTGTTCACCTTAGTGTGTTCTAACCTCAGTTTGTTCTAACCTTAGTGTGTTCTAACCTTAGTGTTGACCTTAGTGTGTTCTAACCTTAGTGTTGACCTTAGTGTGTTCTAACCTTAGTGTGTTCTGACCTTAGTGTTGACCTTAGTGTTGACCTTAGTGTTCTAACCTTAGTGTGTTCTAACCTTAGTGTGTTCTAACCTTAGTGTGTTCTAACCTTAGTATGTTCTAACCTTAGTGTGTTCTAACCGTAGTGTGTTCTAACCTTAGTGTTGGTTAGTGTTGATCATTCTAACCTTCGAAGCTCCATCTTAGGGATAAATCTTCCTCTATCTCGACTGTCAAGGTTTTATTGCGGCATGATTCCTTGAAATTTTGGTGAGACGAAAAAAAAAGTTGTGGATTCGAAGAAAAACTGACGAGATAACATCATATCAGCCGTGGTGTACAACAAAGCTCTTACTCAGTGAAAAGCCTCACAGAAGTGCTCAACAAACTTACTGTTTCGTGCGTCCGTGCACGCATTAATATTCGGCTCATTGATAAGGTTTCGCGTTGAACGCAAGCAATGACTCGTGTCAATTTCCTTGTCGACGAGACGGACGACTCAGAGTCAAATACCACGTCGACGTGACAGTACTTTTATATATGCCTTTTCCGGCTTCGGTTTTATTCGAGTGGGGGTGTAGCCCCGAGATGCGGACGTGAATTGGTGCTTGTCTTCGTGTTGGAACGTCCGCATGTCGGGTCACGTTTTTGTTCAGACTTCAAACGGAATATGCTGTTTTTAATTCGTTCTCCTGTTGATCTAAAATTGAGGGGGAAAACCCTGCTTCCCCTGAAATTCCTTTTTTTTCTCGATTTCGTAATACAGGAAATGAACTGTGCGGAAGAAAACCACGGGAAATCATATTTTTTGGCAAGAAAAGAACCTAATAAAAAAAGCAAATCTTCCCATTCTGATGGAAAGGCTGAAAAAATAAGCAAAAAATTAGCCTATTTTGGATCGTGAATCATGGTGAATTTATAATATTTTTGTGAATATGAAAGCTTAAATTGTTCAAGCAAATATAAAAATTTAGGCGAAGGAAAAATTTTGAATTATTCTAGAAATGTTTGGAAAGTGTCCGGATGTAGGGGCCCGACTCTATTCTCTTGTGCCTCATTTTTTTTCAGTGATTCCTGCTGGTGGTTTACAATTTCAATTTTTAAATTTTATTCGGATCAGCGTCACGTTACGAGCGTCGACGAATTCATGTACTGTACAGTACCATACTTTTAATGCCCATGCGTTTTCTTGCTTGTTGTTCAAGTTTCTCCTATGAATTTTTTAAAACAGCTCGGCTTTTTAAAATTTTATTTTTTAGAAGCCAAGGTCATTGAATTTGTGGTGATTGGATCGAGGGATCAAGTTGAAAATCATTAAGGAAAAAAAATTATTGCAGAATCGCCGAAGTAACTATTTATCATTGCATAGGTTTTAGTGCATACACAAGAAAAATATCAAAAGGAAAAATTTCGAAAGATAATTTTTACAGTATTCCACAAAAAAAATTCAAATTTCGAAATTGAAAAATATCATTTACAGTATTCCACAAAAATTTCAAAGTTTGAAATTGAAAAATATCATTTAAAAATATGTTTTTTCGGAAAGTGCACAGAACGAAGTTTATCGAGAAAATCGCCGAGGTAGAAAGTTCTCTTCAAATATATTTCAGGAGAACTATCCAGTACAAAAACTGTTCAAAATACATACAGTATTTTCAGAAGATAATTTTTCGAAGTTTACTTACTAGAATGAATCGAATAAGAAGTCTTCCCCACTCTAAAATGGAATGAAAAATCGACAAAAAATTTTGCGTCCCGACGTCACGTAGCAAAAAAAAAGAAAAAAAGGTGGGGGAAGCCTTTGGAAGGAGTGGTTTTTTAAGTACATTTTTTGTTCCTCCTCTACGTACTTGCGATGTATAAGGAATGACGATGTGGTTGGTTATTGATTCAGCTGTTTAAAAAAAAGTACCGGGGTTAAAGAGGATATCGAGGCTTAGTGTAATTCTCGAAGGTGTTACAACTTCCTTGAACCGTTATCGTTACCGAGAAGCAACCATTTTAGTTATATTTTTATTTTACTTCTCTTTTTTCATTTTGTCCTTGTCAACCAATGAGGTCACTCACAAGTGGGTGTTGCCCGTCCCAACCGCAACGTGTTGACAATTGGTCTTATCCGAATGGCCTTTAGTATTCCGGCAACGCGTCGCCGACTAGATTTTTATTGTCAACTGGGGGTTGATGAGGTGTCGCAGGAATCTGGGTTGGTTTAGTCGTGGCATGTTCTTCTGTGCTTATAATGGTGTAATCAGGAATCACCTGATGAAATTGGTTTCGACAACAATCCAATCCCCTCCCCCTTGTTTCCCTTTGGATTTCTTGGTGTTAATCATTCATCATGCCCAAGTTGTTATTGAGGAATGTCCTGATGAGATTATTGATGTTTGCCAGTTCTTTTTATTTTTGGGGGGGAGGGGGTTTTTCATAAGTTTTGCTGGCACTTTCCTGTCTTGCTTAGTGCAAATTCCCAATATAGCGAAATATCACTGCAATAAAGCCATTGGGACCAGTGAAATGACCTTATTGTGAAGTAAGTCATTTGACTTTTTTGCTATTGGGGAGTCACCTATAAATTACTTTACTATTAGTCATTGTTTGCCAAAACTAGTTTCATCCTATTTCTAATGGGATTCTACATGCAATGCAGTCAGACCTTACTAATTGAAATATATCTGTGTCAAACTTTTGTTTAGTCCCTGTCTGATTTCCCCTAAGAAACATGTGATATAGACCTCCCAAAGACTTACTCCTCTATAACTCAAATTTCTGGAGACCTTAAGCATATTTTTTGGGATACAGGAAGGAGAAGAGGAATCAAAATGCAAATTTTAATCTTTTCAAAAGAAAGTCAGGGACCAATTGTGCGAATGTACCCCTGCCTCCAATCCAGTAACTCATTTATCCAGCAGTTTGAGACACAGGACATTAAAATTCTCAACTTCCTGTAAATTATTTTTGTTTCCTCAGGAAAAATGTTGGTTTTCCAAACTCAAAAACTCCTGAGGTCAGAATTTTTTTTAGTCCCTCTGAATTTGACTTGAAGAGGTTTGACTGTGTTTTACAATTTATTGACCATCATTCCCATTTTGGTGCATCATGGGTGCAAATGGGTAATGGTGACGAGGTTCACATGAAATACATTTCTCCTTTTAAAAATTTTGATTTTATGGCAGTATGATGAATTTCTAAGTATTTAAAATAACATTTTCTTTCTTATGCTGTGCAATGTATGATGATGACACCAATCCACATCAGTTGCTATGAATGTTGCTCAACCTCAGCCAACCAAAGTTATAAATGCAGGTGTTTCTTTATGTGTTGCAAGTTTACCCCATTTGGACTCTGCTGCATTACCTTGTTGCTGTCACTCTGCTCAAACACATTATTATTGTACAATTTTTGTGTGAAGCTGTATAAATAAACACTTGTAATTCTCACAGAGTAACTTTAGTTTTTTTTTTGGAAGTCATGGAAAACTATTTAAATCTCCAACCCTTGTCAATGTTGGATTGATTGTATCACATGAACAATATCCTAATGGTCTGGTCAACAATTGAATCAAATTTGCTCACCAACTTGAGACAACAACATAAATGATGGGAGGCAGTCCTCTCAGTTATTTTATTGATTCCGCTGAGTTTTGAAAGTTTCTGATTCAGAAACATGGGCACCCAGGAAACTTCCTTCCAAGGCACTGATAGATCTTCTCAGCCTTGACACAGTGCAGTGTTCTGTGTGGTAAGGCAAAATTTATTTATTTTAGAAGCAGATAAGATGAGGAGTTACACTGTCTGAAAGTGTTACACTTTCTAGAAAAATCCTGTGAGAAATTCAAAGAAAATTCATAAGACCCAACTGCAGTGAGACCCCAAGATGCGGACATAATTGGTGCATCAAGAGTGTCCCTAAGTATTATTTATCAAACTTTCATTAGATCTTTGGGGAATACCGTGAGATCCCAAGATGTGGATGTAATTGGTGCATCAAGACTGTCCCAAAGTCAAAATGTCCCTAAGTTGAGTCTTGTTTTCTGTTGGAAATATCTGTTTCTTGTGATTTGGCCTGAAATGTATTTGCAATTTTATGACAAAATGTCCCTATGTCGAGTCAGTGTCCTCATGTCGGGCCTATTTTATCAATTTTTTCAGGGAAAATAAGTGTCCCTATGTCAAATTGTCCGCAGGTCGGGGTCTCACTGTATTTGAAAAGGAACCGCTGTGGTGTGAAACCAGTCATGTGATCTAAAACTGGTTGCTGAGGTCACCAGCATTCCTCACCATTCGGATTAAATCTGATTCATTAAACCTGCTCGAAATCTGAAACAAATCAGAAACCCACCCTGGATGTATATAAGTAGTACTGTACTCGAAGATTTGTACTGATGCTTTAGAACTGGATGGAACTCTACTGTGTGTCGCCATGGGCGTGATGTGTCTTGGAATGGTCGAGGGTTGTGAAATCGATAGACGGAGGAATGCAGAGGATGTATTTATGCGTCAGAAGGAATGTGGGCGCAGTTTGTTTCTGTCGGCTCATGCACATGCGGGAGGTCCATTTCCCGGATGAGCCGGGAAATTGTATCTTGTGTGTGTGTTGCGGAACGCTTGTTTTATTTTATGTAGTTTTTTTTTTTTTTTTACGTTTGAGCAATTTGCACATTTTCAGTCCTTCTTCAAATGGTCATTTTTTCGAGAATGATTTGTATTTTGTGTGGCTCAAGTTAATATTTGTGTGCAGAGTATTTTTATGTTTGAGCATTTCGCACATTTTCAGTCCTTTTTCAAATGGTAATTTTTTTTTCGAGAATGGCGCTGTATTGTATTTTGTGTGGCTGAAGTTAACTTTTGTACGCAGTCTTTTTGCATATGAGCATTTCGCACATTTTCAGTCATTAACAATTTTAATTATCGGAAAAGTCTTTTGACTAAGATTTCTTAGTGAAGAATTTTAAAATGTAAAATTGTTTTTCGACCTGGTGGACTAGTTAAATTTCCCGCTTATTATTCAAGAATGTTTGTGGAGAATGTGAAATTAAAGGAAAAGTTAAGGGAAATGGATTTTATTTCATGAAGGTGTACATTAAAAAAAAATGTTTCCATTAGCACCCGGATGTTTCGAAGAATATGTCCCTCATGAAATATGTTGGAATGTTTTGTCCAGCATAATATGCAAAAAGTAGTAGCCTTATGTTCTGCATCATTGAAACAAATTCTGTATTTCGTAGCACCGTAGATCATGAAATTTTAATTGAATGTGGTGTTGAAAGATGTGGTTCTTCGGATGTGAGATGAATTCACAGTCATTATAAATTCAGAATTTCGTTGCACTTTTACTGTCCTCAAATTTATTAAAAATGTGTGTGATTGGTAAATCGAATTTTCTTATATAGTACAGTAGTGGGGTGGAAAACTTTTAGGGCTGTCGGTTTCATTTCAGTTTCAAATTATGTCATCGAAAAGTGGAGGAGTGATCAGAAAATTTCTCGTTTCACTGTGTTTCCTGTATAAAATTTGAAGATGGAATTCCTTGTCCCTGAAATTTGTTGCATTATTTAACCTTTTTTTCCCCTCTTATTTAACGTGCGTTTCTTCTTTTTCTTCTCAGGATCGAAGAAAACAGCGTGATGAACGGCGATGAAGCAGACGGCGGGTTCCGATCCCAAAGCAACTGGCGACCCAAGAGCCTGGACGCCAGTCGAACCCTGAATCGCAGCTGGGGTGACTGGAACCCACCACCACCAGCACCCCCGTCATCATCCCACGCAGCATCCTCTGGACAACCCGACACCAACCAACAACGTCTCAACGCCAGTTATGACTCGGAGATGTCGCCTCCTCTCCTGCGACAGCCCCTGTATGCTAACGCACCTCCCAAGCCCAAGAGAATCGTCGATTGGGAAAATGGTCAGATTGGACCGGATTACGCTTATGGTCCTATCCCAGGAATGACACCCAATAATCTGGTTGCTGCGTATAATCCGGCTGATAGAAGAACCCCTGAGGCGTATGCTCGTTCTAGATTCGACTATGAACAACAACAACAACAACAACAACAACAGCAGCAGCAACAGTCACCAGCACCCGTTTTTCGGAAATTGCAAACGTTGCCAGCGAGACACCAGTCGCCGTATGCGTCAGTTGTTGGTCCTCCTCCATCATCATCATCATCAGCTGCTCAACACCAGCAGCAGCATCTCAGGAAACCCGGGTACCATCGACAACAACAACAACATCAACACCACCACCACCAGCAGCAGCAAAATCAGTCCTTTGCACCTCAACGTCCGCATTCCGCGGATTTCTTGGACTTTGAACCGAATTTAATGCCTCGGACGCAGCAGGGTCATCGTCATCCGAGACCCAAGTCCAGCATTGACCAGCTGCCACCCAGTGATTATTGGTCGGAAGAAGCTGCGTATGCGGAGAAGATGCGACAGATGACGCGGCCGTCGAGTGTGAAGCCGCCGTCGTCGCTGGCATTGAAGTCCTCCGTCGTCACCGCCGCCTCACCGGCGCCTTCGGCGGTGGCGGCGGCTGTTGTTGTCAGCCAGAATGGACAGATGAGCGTGAGCCCGCATCCGAATTACTCTTCGCAGACGTTTCCTTCCCGAGCTGCCATGTCGATGACGAATCCGACTGGGAATGGGGTTGTTTCGGATAGACGGGATAATCGTCAGCAGACGTCGACGATGACGACGACGACGAGGCATTCGCCGTCGTTGGACTCGACGGCGAATAATGGGTTTTTGAGATCGGCGAGTGCGAGGTTGCCGAGACTGAAGCAGCCGAGAGACCAGGAGTTGATGTTGCAGTCGGCTGCGAGTGTGGCCTATTTGGAGGACCCCGACTGCGATCCGTCCAAGATTGTGGACCGGAAAAAGCTGCAGCAGGTCGGTTTGTATGAAGTATGTCATCTTGCGTCCTATATATATTTTACTGTATATGTATATAAATTTGTAGAGTCAAAACCTCGGTTTGGTGCCATCATTTGTCCTGGCACATTTTTTGTGACACTAAATCAGGGGTATTGTGTCAGAGGAACATTTAGTTGAGGGCTTGTACTGTACAATAGGTAAAAATATGCTTGTTTGCAGAATTTTGGGGCCATTCAGTCTGTTTTATATGAATGAATGAACAGAACACTTTATTTGCTGCTTATCAGCATTCACAAGGTTCAATCAAGATTTCCACAAACAAACCCCCTTCCCAGCCAACCCAAATCCACTCAATGACATTTCAATCACTTCATGGCAGGAAAGCACAAATTGCTAACAAAAATAAAAGCAAATACAATACAACATGAAATACAACTGGACATCAGGCATGTATGCATACACCCATTCATTCCCTGACAAGCCCTCTGTTTTATAAGAGAGACAGTCAAAAGAAGCAAATTGGAGGATCAAATGAAATGTTTTCAACTCAATTTAAATTTCTGTAATGGTACAGAATACTGTCTATTAGATTTGTGCACATGCATTGCTGGGTCAAGTGAAATATTGGAACTGTTTCTTGCACAAATTTTTGGTAAACCATTCAATGAAAGTCCAAAAATTTCAAGATCAGCTGGAGTGATTTATAATTTTTTTATAGACTTTCAGTTACTGAGATTCTCTCTGAGGCCAACCAAATAATTCCACTCTCCTTCTGTACATGTAAATTCAGGAGTATAATTTTCAAAATCATCCTGAGCATATATGCATGTGATTCTCAGCAATAACCTCATGATATTCGTAGAAATATGTCTTTTAATTTCTCTGATCTTTGCCTCTTGGCCTATTTTTCATTCAGGATGAGACATTTTTTTTGTGGCACAAAATCGGAGTGTCCTTTGGGATCACAATGGAGGAAGATTTGTTCCAGTGTGATTTGTAGCTTTGTGTGGGGGTGGCAATTATTCTAGTTTTGACTGTCGAGTCAAAACCTCGATTTGGTGCCACCATTTTTCCTGGCACATTTTGTGGCACTAAATGGGGGTATTTTAAGAGAGCGAGGATTAGTTGACAGATTTGTATTTTAGGAAAAATGAGATTGTTAAGTTTGTAATTTTATAATGCCACACTCAAAGATGATCAGTGTCGGTGAATTTTTGTGCATAGAATTTTGAAAAGTCCTCTTGCCAGGGTTGAATAATAATTGAGGAATGTCTACTGACCATTTGAGATTGGGTTGGGGGGGGGGGAGGTTCCAAATCAGGTTATAAAATGAAATTTCTCTCAAGTTTTTTTGTTTGCGTGTGTAGCTTTCGACCTGGGGGTTTGAAGAAAATGGATGAAATTTTGTAAAATGTGGGGAATCGGGCACAACTTTTGAATCTGGATCGCGGATTAGGTCTTGATTTAGTTGTCAATCCTGATGAGTTTTGAAAATACGCTCTTGTGACTATCCGTTGTCAATTTTTGTCGCGTTGCGTATCCAAGCATTTGCTGTTTCTAATTTTTAGATCCGAAACCTCTTTTCCATGGAATGAATGCTGATGAAAATTTTGGAAAATGTATAATGAATTCATATTATTTATTAGAGACGATGTGAGGGGAATTAATTTCGGAGACATTTTTTCAAGATTTTTAGTATTTTCAGAGTTTCTCGCGTCTGTTTTATTTTTATGTACATTGTTCTGGAGAATCCCGTGTGTGGTTTCGTCAAATCATTTGAATTGTTCGTTCGACGTTGATAGATGGAACTCGTAGATGACTCACAGTCACAGATAAGAAAAATTTGCTTTTCAATATTTTTCTTTATCGGCCTCAATGTCTGACTTGTGGTTGTAAAACTGACTGTGGTTTTATTCCCAGAGCTACCTCGTCTACTTTACTGATTCTCGAGAATCACTTCATACGAAAGATTATCTTGTTCTTCTATTACTTTTTTTTTCCAAGGGTGAAGACTTTTTTTTTAGACCAAGAATTAAATGTGACAGTGCTGTACGTTTTTGTGTTGAAAAAAAATTTCAGTACCTTTCCTCAACGAAACCTTACTTTAAAAAAAAGGTCTGCAACGCAACTGAATGACAATAAATGTCGCTTGAACAAAAAGGAAGAAGCGTACATCGTTCACGTCATCGCATTTTAGCGTGAAACCGGTTTCTATTTGCATGTTTGTGCTAATCGTACGTACTGTTCTTGTCAAAATTTTAGCAGAGCACACTCAGGGTCGCACGTAATGTTATTCTATTGATGTGTTTTATGCCGCCTGGAAATTTTTTGCGCTGGAAATGCCCTCGGAAAAGGTTTTTTTTTTATTGTTTAAGCGGTTGTAATACTGGGTGGACCGGTATTTAAATTTGTGGTCTGAATTCTTTTCGCTCTTTGTCGTTGAAGGCAATTATCTGTCCAGTGTAAGAATTTCTGCTTTCATTTGTATCTCGTGTTGCCCATGAACTTTGGAAAAATGCCAGATTTTATGCATATTTTGTGTGTGAAGGTTTTCAGGTTGATTATGCCGCCACCAGAATAAATCTCTCTTTGCCGTTCTTCTGAAAAACTCTAAAGGTAATGGGAAAATAATTTTAAAAAATCAAAATTTCTGATTATTTTGAAGAAAAACGAAAATACGAGTGTTCCTTGAGTGACTGGAGTGTGTGTGTGTGGCCCCAAAAATTTTTTTTTAAAGAAATTCAAGGAAGCCGTGTCTGAACAACTAATTAGAACTCAAAGAAGAACATTAAATGAATATACCGCATCTCTTTGGGCATGCTCAATCATTCTAATTATTTTGTAAATGAATGAACAGAAAGCTTTATTTTCCGCTTTTCAATGTTCACAAGGTTTAATCAACATTCCCACATCTAAACCCCCTCCCCACCCAACCCAAATCCATTCAAACACATTCAATCACTTCAGAATGGGGAAACACAGAGAAAAGCTGCATTTGGATACCAAAATGAAAGAAAATACATTCCACTGTACAACTGATGTGTATGCGTACACCCCCTTCTTTCCCTGACACTCAAAACAAAATATCAGTAACAAGAATTCCAACATAAGCCAGAATTATAGCAATTACAGAACCCAATTTAAAGCACAAGGTCTTCAGCCTGTTCCCAGGTAAGGTTTAATTGGATGAACAATTTAGAGAGAATCTTTGAGGAGGAATCATATAAGGCCAACAGTTTATCTTGATCCTCTATGATTTGAGAAAGGGTCTCTTCATTGAATTCCAATACTTTTAAATTTTTACTTGAGCTCATTTCTATCATTATGGAATGCTGGGCATAAGCAGAGAAGGTGCTCTGGCAATGCACCAACCAATGTATTTATGCTGCAGGAATTCCACCATTTAGACATCTTTGAAAATTGGATGAATTTTCTACTGAAGTGCCATGAATTTGTATTACTATTATTGATGATTATTTTGTAAACATTATTTTTTTCTTCTTCGTATTGAGCAGCGAGAGGAATCGATGAAGCGGCTGCTGGAATGGAAACAGCGGATGCTCCAGTCGCCACTGACTCGAAAGGCCCACTCTCCCAAGCCTGAATCTCCGAAACTCGGCAGCACCAATAACAACAACAACAACATTACCCCCGCTGGCAACAACAGCAAGTATCGTTGGCAAGACGTCCCTCTGCAGCAGCAGCAACACAGGAAAGAACACGCGACGACGACGACGACGGGGCCCATGAATGGGACAGCTGGCCGTCAACAACGACCGACGAGTCTGGAAGTGACGCCCGTGATGGCGGCCGTGAGCAACGCGGGCGCCGCGGAACCGCATCATCGCAAAACCCAGCGTGTCAAGGGCGACGGTTTGGCGAATGATGATGATGATGACGAGGCTCATCGCCGTCATCATCACCAAGGACAACATCATCAGCAGCAGCAGTGGGGACCGAGTAGCAAGTCTTCGCACGTGCATCGGAACCAGGCGTATGCCAGCTTTTCATCTGATGACGGTAAGTTGTTCGTTATAATTTTTTTTTTTTTTTTGGGTGGGTGTTGGAGAAGTTTGTTATTTTTATTGTTGATTGTCGATTCCCGATTTAAAACTGGGGGGAAAGCGGAATTTCATCAATAAGTTGTGGGCGTGTCAAAGATTAACTATTACTGTTACATGACGTCTTTTAGGCGAGAGGTTTTCGACCCTATTTTGAAATCAATATTTTTATACTGTCTGTCTTGATTTTATATCGTATTTTTAATCAATTTTACGGAAAAATTACGAGACTATATCGAAGTTGTATTCCAGTATTTTATCAAATGTAGTAAAATAGCGCTCTTTGGGATTTGCATGATGGGAATTTCATGTTTCAAACCTATAGCGAGTTTTCGAGAAAATCTCCTTCTCCCGCGTGAAGAATTACAACGAAGGAAGGCATGGAATGCTGATTTTAATGAGAAATGGATTAACAAGACTTACCGCATGAAAACATTGATATTATAGTGTATACTGAACAGTGAATGAGTCCCGCATAACGAAAGACCCGTACAACGTAAAAATTGGAATAACGAAATTTTTCAATGGGTAAAATGGAACTCAAATAACGAAGCTGTTTTCACGTATCGAAATTGTATGGCCCAAAAATGCTTGAAATATAAATAAAGAAATTCACTAAAATTTCTAAATATTCTTCAAAATATGGAGGAAAATCGGGAAGATGTTTTTTTGCTTCTTGCCCTAATGATTGAATTCGTAAGATCGAAATTCATACTAGAAAATTTTAAATTTACGATTTCATGGGGGGGGGGGAATACAATTTTATGTGAATAAAAATGAAGAGTTATAATGGTTCATCGTGGCTTTTTGGTGAGTTTCTGGGAGAAAAAAAATTACCGTACATAATTTACAATTTAATCTTATGGGGAATCGTTTTTCGCATTACGAAAATTCCGCTTAATGGAACACCCCTAGGAACCGATTAGTTTCGTTATGCGGGAACCCAATGTATTTCTGTCTGTGGGATTTTCTCCCCTGCCGAAAGCTGGAGTCGTTTTGCGCGGAAAATTGAAATAATATTTCGAGTGCGGGATTTTTTTTTTTTTTTGGCGATTGGGAATGGTTATGATTTTCGTGTTGGTGAATGGCGTTAAGCGCGATTTAGAAAGACGCAGATGGTGGCGGTTTACTGCGGGTCAAATATTTTGTTTAAATAAGTTATTACCTTGCGGAGTCACTCCATTGGGCTCATATCCGTCGTTGAAAGATTCAACTAGATAATAATTTTAAAATTCTGTCGGTGGCTAACATGAGGTGGGTTCGAAAGAAGTGGGGGAAGTCATTTGTACGCGATGGAATGTTACTGCTTTCTTTTGGCGTGGAATCGGTCGGCAAGGTGCGACACCTATCCGCGAACCTGTTATTTTTCCATTGCATGTGAGAAACAACTTGGAAAGATGCGTCACGCATGTGCATGTTTTATTGTGCCGACATACTGTACTTTTCCTCGTGGAAACAACTGCCTAAGATGCAATACATACCGGAATTCCTGGTGCTGGGAAATCATGCATGAATTTCGCTGGATCTTGTTGGTGAAAGAATGTGGAGGAAAAGAAAAACCGAATTTCGGAAGTTTTTGGACTGTCTTCGAATTCTTCGCCTGGTGTGCTGTGGTTTTTTATCTTCTCCTGTCTGCTGGGAACATTGTGGTGGATGTTTTCTTTCGCTCTTGTGGTGAAGAGGAATGATGCTCCTGCGACTAACAACACGAGTCATCGCTGCTTCTTCGTTTTGTGATCACTCACGCCAATGCATCCCGATGAAACACGAGTTTCTCGTGAGTTTTGAAGACGAGGATCCTCAGAGCAAAAATAAAGAAAGAAAGAAAAACGTTGAATTTTGGTATTTGAAAAGAAAGGCATGTCGAGGGAGAAACTGATTTGAAAAAGGAATTATTCTCGGAAAAAATAAATAGCAGAAGCGGAAGAAGACTTGGGAATGTCGGCGAGGATTTTGTCGCCATCCCGAGGAGGAGGAGGAGGAGGGATTTCCGCCGCCGCCGCCGCCCCGAATTTCGTGCCCGACTACGTCAACATCTCGCACTTGGCCGCCAGTCCGTCTTCGCCGCCGAGCTTCGTGGCCCACGAGATCCGCTACGACAAGACCGAGTGCTACAAGGCCAACCTGGAAAAGCGGGCCAATCGGTGGCTGCCGGACGTGTTCAAGGCGCCGCAAGTCGAATACTGTTACGAGGCCAACACCGTGTCCAAGGGCCAGTCCAAGTGGGTGAAGACGTCGTCTGCTGCCGCCTCATCATCGACGACGACGCCGAATGGCGGCAAGCAGGCGTCGTCGAACCGGGCCCATCATCTTCAATCGACGACGACGAATGACAATTTCTCGACGGGAAAGTATTCAGACAGTGGATACGACACCGTGCGTTTCGATAGCGTGTCGCGCGAGGATCTTTGTCGCATGTCGTCGAAGCCGTCGTCGTCGTCGACGTCGTCTTTGTACAAGGCCGAGACGGACGTGGCGGCCGCCATGCCAAAGAATCTCGTGCAGCAACGCGTCAAGGCCTTTGAACAACAGCAACAACAACAACAACATAATCCCAACGACGAGCAATGCTACAAATACTCGCCGACTGCGACGGAACCCGAATTAGTCGCCGCGTTTGGAAACGGCAGCATCTGCGATCGAAAGTCGCTCGACGGCGGCGGCGGCGGAGGCGGCGACACTGAAGCTTCACGTGGTCCCGCCGTGCCTCCAAAGCCGTCTCGAGCACATGTTCGACTCAGTATGGTTGAAACGATGGAGAAATCCATCTTGGGGTTGTCGGATAGCGACGACGACGACGATGACGAGGATGGTGGTGGTATGGCGCCTGCTGGCGGCCCGACCATCTCCACAACCGCCGCCGCCACTACCAGAGCCTGGAAATTGGATGATGACGAGGGACTCGTGGACGAACACGACGAGGCAAATGTGGTTGCGGAAGATCATTACTTGCCGATGACACCGCAGAAACAGCCGAGGTCTGCGGCCAACAACAACAATAAGGGCAACACTCCGTCGAGGACTCTCGTCGTGGAGTCCATCATGAAGCGCAGGTATATTTTGAGGGCTCTTATTGAGGCTTATGGCGAGTCTTTATTGGGTTTAAATTACTAACTGTGTAAACAGGATTTCTCGTCTTTTCAAGTGCGGAAGAACTCGAACTAACGGAATTTTTTATCTTTTACTTTTAAACTGCGCTCGAGTGACGCAGAAATTGTCATTGATTAGAGAAGGGCTATTGAATCGGAGGTGAAGGAACACCTGATAACATTTGGAAGCTAAAGCTTTGTTTGAATCTGGGATGATTTCGTGTGCAAATTACCTCTGCCCATTTTTGAGCTAAAAAAAATGTATGTAAATTACGAGGTTTGGTTCATTTTTGAAATAGATCCAACGGATTTCAAGCAATTCAAAATTTTTGTTTTATTTTTTTTTGCGTAGCCTCATCATTTGACAACACTTTAAAATTCTCTCCGCCGATTTGAATGCTTTTTTTTATGCGGTAAATCCAAGGATTGAAACAGTACAAAAAATGGAGTTCCTCTAGTTTATTAAGCTGGAGACTGTCCCTGTCCTCAAAATCAATCCCTTTCAGGTCGTTCTTCACTGTCGGGAACAGTTAGTTATAATCAACTAACTGAACTCGATTTTTGGCACTGTTTTGATCGTTGGACTTGAGGCGTGAAGAAATGCATTGAAATTGGCGTAGAGTTTGTTGAACAGTACTTGAGTATTGCGGAATGATGGGGCTATTCAAGTAAAAACATAAACTCGGAATCGTGGAAAAATTCGTTGGATCTGTTGTATTTCAAAAACAAACAAAAAATCTCAGGTACTTTCTTGTTATCTCTGTACCTTCCCTCTGACCAATTTAACCTGACCTTACCTAACTTCACCTAACCGCCTCCCAAAATCAGTTTCTGCTTTCTTTGGGTTTTTTGCTGAAACTGATTTTGGGAGGCCGTTAGGTAAAGTTAGGTTAGGTCAGGTCAGGTTATGTTAGTTACAAACATCTTTTAACTAACATAACATGACCTAACCTAACTTCACCTAACTGCCTCCCAAAATCAGTTTCAGCAAAATGCGGAAAAATAAAATTCCCAGTTTCTTGTAGGTTTTTGGGATTATGAACTTGTCCTAAAGATTTGTCTGGATGATGGTAGTGCCGTCTAGGAATGAGATACTGAGATAACAGGAAAGTACCTACTTTCTTTTGTTTTAAGGAATCTCCAATGCTGATCCTATGCTAGGAATGCAGGAAAAAAATTCATCAAGTGAGGGATTTTGTTAAAATTCTCTGTTCATAAATAGTTTGCAGATTAGAAAAAATATTGCACTTTTCCCAATTTAGGTCTTGTTACAAAAATGGGATTTTTAAATTTTCAGTGCGCATGAATGGGCTCAGAATTTTACTTGGATATGTTTGACTATATGTTCATGTAAATTTATAAATTGGGTTCATGAGTACATTGTGGTTCAGGGACTGTTTCCTCAATCTGGTGATGTTGTGTTGAAATTAAAAATAAATAAAAATCTTGAACTCCACATCTCTGTTTTTCAGATTGGTACTCACTCAATTTATTTCTTGTAATGCATATTTTATGAACTCTTTGAAAATCTTCCTGTTCTAGTTTTTTTTTGTGCAGGTTCTGCTTGACAATTTCAGGATGAGACCTGCTCTCCAATTATTATTGACACATAACATATCTTTGTGGGATCTGAACCCCATAGCTGTATAGGTTCATTTTAACACGTTTTCATTAACTCGCTTTCTTGTCCGTTTGTTTGTCCAGATCAAATTTTTCAACTCAAATTTTGCTCCCTTCCCGACTAGCTAGCAAGCTGAAACTTTCAGGATAGTGAAAAATAAAATTCACAGTTTCTGGTAGGTCGTCGTGATTATGAACTCGTCCTAAAGATTTGTCTGGATGGTAGTGCGGTCTAGGAATGAGGTACAGAGATGAGAGGAAAGTACCAAATCCCAAAACATATGAATCTACCCTCTTATGTTGCTGCTGTTGCTGTTTCCTCGCGAATTGATCAAAGCCCGAAAAGAATCGAAGTTCTTCTTTAGTCCGTTAATTTAGGTTAATTACATTGAAAAACGAGACATCGTTGCAAATTGGGGTGAGGGAGGGGAAAACAGCCACAAAGAAAAGAAAGAAAAGAAAAAAAAAAACTGGTGCCATGCTGCCGCGCAGGTACGAGGAAAGCACGTACGTGGACATGACGGAGGAGCACCTGGCCACCGCCGCCGGAACAGCAGCGGGCCATCGGGCGCTATCTGTGTTTGAACAGGATCAAGGGCAGTTCAGCGCTGGGTACCCCCTGGAGAGTCCCAAGTACTGCGAGATCTCCGGCGAGCAGCACTACGAGCTGCTCAGCCGGAGCTACTCGGGACACACGGAGCCCATCTACAACGAAGTGGCGGCGTCCGAGTACTCGGCCAAGCAACTCATGACGACCATCCCGGACCTGGTACCGTCCAAGTCCGGCTTCGAGTCTGACTCGGCGTCGGATGCCGACGATGAGGCGTCCAAGGACCTGGACGCCATCGGCACGAGCAGGAAGCGTCATTCCACGTCCAAGCGGTTCAGTTTGTCGGACACGTTCCGACCGGCGTCCTACTACCTCCCGAAATCCAGTGGCGGCGGCGTTAGCGTCGGCGCTAGTGGTAGTGGTGGCGGCATCAGCAGCAGCAACAACAATAGTGGCGGATCTGCTGGGAAGAAGACGGCAGCCGCAGCCGCCGCCGTGGATGTGGAATCGGAAGATAACCAGTCTTCCGACTCGGATCTTGTTCCTCCGCCACCGATCCCGCGTTCGCCGCCTCCATTGGACGATCATCATCATCATCACCACCAGCATCACCGCCTCCACAACCACCATTCCCATTTGCGAGGCAGCAAGCAAAGCTTGACGAATTCTTTGGGCGACGCCGCTGCGAACCATGATCCGCTTCGTCCACCAGAGCCGCCGGGAAGACTCCGAATCGCCCTGAATGCTGCTTGGAAAGACGTGGAGAAGCGCAAGAGTTTGGAGGCGCCGGAAGCACCATCAACGACGTCAGCGGTGGCGACAGAAGCGTACACGCCAAGGGAAAGCATGTTACGTTCACCATTGGATTCAGAGCTGAATTATTCTTATTATCGAGTGTATGACGAGCAGCAACGAAGCGATGCGTTGCTGCAACAGCAACACCAACAACAACAACCGCCGCCACCTCATTTGCAGCGTCCGCCGCCACCACCTGTGACAACAACAACGACAACAACAACGACGGCGAACGCAGCTCCGTCATCGACGATTCACAGCCGTCACGGCCGCACGAATTCCACAGCCTCCAGTGATTCCAATCGCAGTGGCGCCCCTTACTATTACTCCGACTTGCTCGAGACCGCCGCCGCGTCGTCTTCGGAACTCACGCCGGACTTGCAAGAGAAAATCCTGCGCAGTTTAACCGCCAAAGCCAGGAACCAGCTCAACAACAGCCGACTCTTTGATCAGGAAAACGGGAAACGAACGGATATCGGCAAGCGAGTGAATCCCATCGTGCCCGAGACCATGGACACGGACCATCCTCCAAAGTTATCCCGCGAAGAATTCCAGCGCACTGTGCAATTATTTGAGGCGTCCAAGGGCTACGACTCGAAGAATGTCTATGCATCCGGCGCCGGAATGCTCAAGTTTCCCGCGGGTCGTTCCGTGACGCCAGATCCGTCGGTGTTGTGGGAAGCTAGTAGTAGTAGTGGTGGTGGTGGTGGTAGGCGAGCTAGAAGTCTCGAAGGACTCCTCAACACCGCCGAGGACGCCACCACCACCGCTGCTGCTGCTGCTGCAGCAGACAGCGGGAATTTCGCCGCGACGTCGTTTCAGACGCCGATCCCAACAACAGCTGTTGCTCATTCCCAGCAGGAAGCCATGATGGATATCTGGGAAGAAGATAGTTTATGGAAGGAGAATCTGAGGAGAGAGAGTCTTCGACATGCTCAGAGTGTCGAAGCTCTTGATGCTGGGGCGGCAGGAGCAGCGGGTAATAATAATATGATGATGATGACGGACGCCCCCGTGGCGGCTAGGCCGTCAGCCAACGCCCGTGTGACGCGGGATGTGATCTACGTGAATGATTTGGCGGCTGGTGACGTGCGGGAGCGGGTCAGCCAGCGTCACGCACCACCTGTGCCACTGAAGCCGAGAAGTAGTCAGACGACCACCACTAGACAACAACAACAGCAGCTTCAGCAGCAACAACAACAGCAGCATCATTTTTTAGGAGAAAGCCTCCCTCCTACTTTTGAACAGCCGGTTCGTGCGTTTGCTGGCCCGGGTGTTCCGGTGCCGGATGTTGTGGCGCCGCAGGGCGTCGCGACGACGACGACGACGGCGGTGACAACGAGAACGTCACTTGTTCCGGCCCGAGTAGGTGGGAGGCTGTCTGGAGTGCCCTCCTCGAATCCTGATAGCCATCGGCAGATGAACCGCAAGTATCTGCATCATCCTCAGCAACAACAACAACAACATCATCATCATCATGGTGAGGAGATGATTTTTTTTTTTTGTTTTGCTGAGTGTATGCGTGGTGCTGGAAGCGAGAGAGAGAGCACGTGATTTCGTGTTTGGATTTTTTTGATTTGGAATTTGACGTGTGCGTGTGTTTAAAACTTGGGTATCACGATTCTTTTTTTAATTTTTTTTTATGAATGTTTTTCATCTGCGCGTTTGATTTTCGCGAGCGGATTACTTTGCTTGAGCCAACCAACCATGCAGTACTGTACTGTACTTTGTTGAAGTAGGACCCCGAGATGCGGACGTAATTGGTACTTGGACCTTGTCTCTTATATTTATTGGAGGATCACGTTTTTCCGTAGACTTCAATGTGAACATATTTAACTGATTCTGTTGTTCCGGAAAAGTTAGAAACACGGTCCCGAAAAGATTGAATAATTTTGTTTTTCTCAACTTCAAGATGCAGAAAGGGCTTGTGCAGAAGAAACCCACACAGAATCGGATCTTTTGGGATTGGAAGGAGTTCAACAAGAAAAGACCAACTCTTGCTATACCGTGTGCACATGATGTGGGGGGGGAAAAAACTCTGAAAAGGAAGCCCGAAATTGGCCTGTTTTTTGATCATGAATCGGGATAACTTTGAAAGAAGTATATTTTTAATATAGCTGAATGTAAACAGCTCGATTTCTCCAAGAAATATGCAAATTTAGACAAATGAAATTGTTCAAGCTTTTAGAAATGTTGGGATGGTGTCCGTATCTTAAGTCATTATTAGGATGCCTGTGGCTTTATTTTTATAATTTTTCTCAAGTGTCCCTAAGTCGAATCGTCCGTATTTTGGGGTCCCACTCTTATTTCGAATACTCAAACACGGTGTTCGTTTGTCGTGAGTGCGTCAGAAATTTTGTGGAATCTGAATGTAAGGGTTTATCCTGAAGCCTATTGATAATGACTGAGTCGTTTTCCAGTCTGTGTGTTGGAAGAGACTTGAGGCATGCGTTTCGTGCTTTCGTGTCTGGATTTTTCTTGGATTTTGGCGTGTTTTTCTTTAAATTTGACACGGGTCCTTTTCGTTTTTTTATGAATTTTGCATCTGCGCGTTTGACGTTTGCGAGCGGATTACTTTGGTCGAGCCAAAGAATGGATGCAGTACCTTGTTATTTTGAATATTATTTTGGTACGAAATGGGGTGATGTTTGTATTGACTATGCGGTAGAGTGAAATTTTGAAAACAGGAAAATCTCGTTACAACGAATTTCTCAGTACTGTATAATAAACTTTTTCTTGAGTCTGGACAGAAAGCCCGTTGAGTACACGTTAAAACAATTGTCGTTATAACGAACTGCCCAATTCCAGTATAGCAAACTCTTTTTTTTCGAATGTTTATTGGATCCTCAAATAGAAATTTTCCCGAGGCAGGCACAGTCTGAATTTCCAATCCCAAAAATGAATGACTGACTCTTTTAGCATAAAAGAAAGCTGTAATCAATGACAAAAAATGCGTCTCTTCTTTTTTATTCAGAAGGAAGAGATTTTCACATCATCCTCCCATAATGAAGAGATCGGTGCAACTGGTTGGAATCCGTGATTGAAGCTTCTTTTTTTTCTTTTCTTCAGAAGATCACTCGGTTTATCAAACAATATTGAAAAGATCTGAGAATGATAGAAAAGCAATGATTATATATTGATAATATTGATTATAAGCAGGTCTGATGGGAACATATTTTTTTCACAGCCACTAATTTCAAAAGGCTTGTCGCAATAAATTATTCAGTCTGACCAACATTTTTCTGATGTCCCTCCGAAAATTTGTCGTGAAGAGATTTTACTTCATCTGCATTTATTGTGATTAATCCTTGATAATGACTCGGAAATGTTCCTTGTGTGTCTTTTTCCCTTTCGCAACCTGCGCATATAGTGTCTGCCTTTCGTGACTCGATGGTTGATGTAGCAGACAAATCCGTGGGACAGCAGGCCCCTCGTCGGNAATAATGACTCGGAAATGTTCCTTGTGTGTCTTTTTCCCTTTCGCAACCTGCGCATATAGTGTCTGCCTTTCGTGACTCGATGGTTGATGTAGCAGACAAATCCGTGGGACAGCAGGCCCCTCGTCGGGACAGTGCCGCTGTGAACCTGGCCCAAGGAA
The DNA here is from genome assembly GCA_905338405.1 of Notodromas monacha. Classification (NCBI taxonomy): domain Eukaryota; kingdom Metazoa; phylum Arthropoda; class Ostracoda; order Podocopida; family Cyprididae; genus Notodromas; species Notodromas monacha. The sequence continues at coordinate 26,506 of CAJPEX010001201.1, read as the reverse complement.
TGAAGCACACACCCCGTCTGCACCTACGTGTCGCTCCCGAGTACTTACCCGGGGCATCTCTGCCACCACCACCACCACAAGTCAACATACTCCTAGAAGGCTAAGCCGTTCCCCTAGGAGCTAAAGTGCACTCACTAGAACTGCTATTTTTGTTGTTGTGTGTATAAAAATTTAGCTTTGATTGGAGGAATATTGCAGAACAGGAAGGGTGAAAATTATGGAATGAAGGAAGCGGAGTTGAAAATGCTCGACACTTCACTGAGTTGATTGATTTTTATTTTCTTGTCTCACATGAGGGATTTTTAAAAAAAAAGTTCTCGGAGTTGACTTCCAAGCGGTCGTCGGAGGCGAAATTTTTAAATGTGAATTTTTTTTATTGATTCGTCATTTTTTTTTGTCAAAAACCAATTTAGTTTTTCTATCGCGAAAAATTAAAATCGCAGAATGGATGTCGCCTGATTTTTTTCGACAGTCCTTCATTCACTGAGGGATCTTCGAGTCGCGTGTTCAATGAGAATTGTCTTCGGATATGCGACAGTCAAACCTCGAAAGCCGCCACAATTTGTTTGTGGCGGTTTGATGGGGTTAATGGTGGTTTAGCAATAAAGGTAAAATTATATGAAATCAAATTTATTAGATGATAAAATTCTTATTCCTTTAAAAAAGTATCAAAATAATCCTGGCATGCGTAAATTATATCTAGCTAATGTTTCCAAAAAAAAACTATGAAGTGAACTATCTCTTGTATGAGTTTTTTTAATGGAGACCTCTCACAAAAAATTGGATTTTGTTGGCGGGCTGTTGGAAGGCAAAATTGGCAGGAGGATCACATCAAGAGTTGTCAATAAATTTCTCGGATGGCGTTTGTAACGTTGGTTATTATTGCTATCATCATCAGTAAAGTTGTTCTGTTTTTAATAAATTGGCGGTTGACTGTATGAGGTTTGGGGTTATTTAAAAAAAAATTCTGCTCCTTTTTCTGTTCTTGGAAATTTTCACGTACCGATTTTCCATTGGTATATTTAGTTTGAATCCGATGTAACGAGAAGTGTCCCTCTCTTAAGCTTTATTATCAAATTGAGAGAAAATTTGTGTGTGTGTGTTTGTGAACCGCTGTCTTTTGTGTATAATTTGTATTAGCTTGAACAATTTCTTAAATTTTCAGTTCGAGCCGCAGAAGCAAATGTTGCACATGGCAACGAATCCAGGGAAGCATGGTTCAGTGTATCAAGATGTCAACAATGGAAATTTCTCTGCTACTCAAGCAGCTCGGGAACGCGTCGACTTCCAACAACGACTTCGAGAACCTCGTGCAACAGTCAACCAGTGCATGGAGTGGAATGACCGTTCTCCGGATCACAAGGAACTTGAGGTGACTTCTTCTTTTATGTGTGATTGCTCGTTGAGTTTGCTGCGGCCATTTAAAAATTTTTTTTAGCTTGTTGCGAAACGAACGATGCATGAATGGATGTCAATTTAGCTTTTTTTTTCTTTTTAGGAGCGATTCAGTGCTGTGTGTGTAATGAGCATGTTGACTCTGTGGGTTTAAAAAATAAAATTTAGAATAGAAATTGAAACGGCATACAATTGAGCTGAAAAACCAGTGTTGTTCACAGAAGAAAAAAAACATTCTTGCAAGAAGAAAAATGCAGCCCTGTTTGACATATTTTGTGGAAAATACTGAATTTACAGAAGTCCCCTGGGCCAAGTTTGAGGCACCCATCTTTTATTTTTTATTTTTGGTGTACTCCAGTTTCTGATTCAAAATTCTTGAAATCGACAAGGATTCCAAAGGTTAATTTTAGGTCTTCGGAGTTAATTATGCCCTTCCCTGTACAGCTGCCTTTGCTGCCACCACTTGGAATGAGAATGTGGTAGATGTTCATAAAACAACCTCAGTGAAGAATTGAAAGCTGCCAGTGTGACTTTTGCAAACATTTTCTTCAAAATAGGCAATTTTCTTTATCATGTGCCCAAGAATTTTTTTGAACCATAATTTTTTTCCTGCTCCATCTTGTACCGTTTCAATTTCTAATCTCAGAATTTTTCCTAGACCCTTGTATTCTTTAGTGAGGAATATTTTTGGAGACAAAGTGGTTATGCAATGGAAGAGCTAAAATTCTTTGTCTGGAATATCATTCTTAGCATTGTTATCAGAAATTATCAATAACTTTCTAGTGAAACCATTCCAAACCTAATTTCAAGCCCTTGCAGGCTCTGCTGAAAGGAGGAGGCATGAGGAGAGAATAGACAGAAGCAAGGAATGAATAATTATTATGAATAAGCCAGCTCCTAACTATTTCAAATTATTTTGATAATAATACAAAATTGGTTCCGAGCAATATTTCGGTTTGATCATATTTGTTGTGACGCACGAGTTGACCTGGAGTTCTCAATTTTCATTGATGCAGAGAAAAATCTTTTGAATTTGTATTTTCTTTGGAGGTGAATTACCTTTCTGTGCTATATTTTCTCCTCAAAATTCTCCGTGAAATTTTCTCCTCAAAATTCTCCGTGAAATTTTCTCTTGAATTATCTCCGTGAAATTTTCTCTTGAATTATCTCCGTGAAATTTTCTCTTGAATTATCTCCGTGAAATTTCCTCCAGACCCCATCATAACGTGCATTTGTCTGGCATCGAAATAATCTTGTTTCTTGCTGATTTGCTCGATTTTCGGTTTGCAGGGCATTCGGATTCAGTTGTATCGTTTGGACGCCATTTTGCATGCTGAGGCCATGAGTCTGTTTGCTATGCGTGATGATAAGGTATTTCTTTCAGTTCCCTTTTTATTTTATTCTGTATGATTGAGGATTCTTGGCATTTTGTTTGATTTTTGCACCTTCCTTGACCTTTTGCTGACTCTCACATCTGCGAATTACATCAAAGTAGTGCTGTTGAAATTTGTTTTTGCTATATTTTTGCCTGTACCCTCTTTTTAATGACCTGTTTCTCTCAAAATTGAGTCGAAAAAAAGGGGTGCTCGTCATAGGCAGGTATAAATTATTCGAGAAGTTGTACTAGTTTCAATGTGTGTTTTACTTGATTCTAAAGAGAACTTGTGCACTACATACTTTTATCAGAAAATTTATTTTTATGGAAACAATTGAAAATGAATTCAGTTTTGCTTCAATTCATGTGCAAATTCAAATTTGGGTGTTGTTATTTTATTTTACCGATGCAGTTTAGAGTCACTGAACATGGGATGCGCATCTAAGTCTGGTATACAATTTAATCACAATTTTAGACTGAAAAATTATGGGTGCGGCGTCTTATTCGAGGGCAAGTGGTACGGTACTCTAGTAAATAATGTACTCCGTTTTATCTTACATGGCTTTCACGTAAAATTTTGATGCTCAAAGAATTAGCATTTCTCAATTTTAAAATTATTTTCATCAATCAGTTTGCTTTCTTCATTTTCAAATGTGCGTAAAATTCTGAATTGGGCTTTAGAAAAATGCTTCAAGGTTGGGATAGTTGCTTTCTTTTTAAGACTTCAACTTGTATCCATCATCGAGATTTTATGGTTTCCATTAGTATTTAAAATACTGTTATCCCAAACTGTTGAATTTAACCCTGGGATGGCGGAGGGTTCCTTTCCATTGTGACGCAAAGTGGGGATATTTTTGGGGGGTGGAGCATTTCAGTTTGACCCAAGGTTGCTGAAATGCTCCCAGGTTGAGAAGGCCTAAGTCGGGAAAAATCCGGGAGACAAAATCTCTTTTGTTTTCAGGAATCTTCCATGTTAATCCTATACCAAGAATGCAGGAAAAAACGCCACTCAGTGAGGGATTTTTTTAAATTTCCATCCCAAATTTTCTGCTGGATTAGAAAAAAATGTCGGACTTTTTCCCGACTCAGGCCTTCGTACAAAAGTTGCATTTTTTAAATTCCGAGTTCTCAGTGACACGAAATTTTGCAAATACTGTATATCCCAACTTTGCCGCACAAGGGTTAATAAGAATCTCAAAGTTATGCGTCAAACGTCTTCTACGCTTAGTAACTTTATTACTCTAATCCAATGATTACTGTTGGAACAACTTTTGTCAAGAAGTATTAGTCTTTATGGCTGGGGTAAAGCAAAGCAAGTCTACTTCTCTGAATAACTGATATGTATGTATTTCAAATGCACGCAAGAACAGTCCAGACCAGCAATGAGCACAGAAGTAGTGTTTGGACACTCCTTTATAGATTCAGGATGCACAAGACAGGTGACTGGCCGCGCATGAACATAAATGATTATGAAGTAAACTGGGATGTGTGAATGACTGGTTGCCAGACACTGTTGCAAGGTTCTGGTACACTGATTCCAGTGTGTTGCAATGTGGACTAAAGAATATGATAGTCAGTTCAAGAAGGGGGTATTGTTAACCTGTTTGAGGACTCACTAAAGTTATGATGACAATACTGTGTCTCTGTAATTTTTGAATCAAGAGAAACGCAATTGTGAAGGCATCTTGGACCTCCAAAGTAGACATTGGAAAGCATTTTATTTTATTTTTGAATAACGTTTTTTTTTCAAGACCCATTGATAAACTCATGTTTGGACACACTTGTACAGAATCTTCTGGAAGGCGCCCTGCATAGTGTCCAGCAAAAGCTGAATGGCGGCGACCCGCAGAACCCGAACCTCACTGCTGCTGAGATTGACAAGCTCAAACGCCAAGAAGTCTTGCTCGAGCAAGAACTCTCTTTCATCAAGAGCCATCTGGACAATAGTGCTGCTGTGAGTGCAAAGTTTTCATTTGTTTCTTGTTCCGCGCATTCCGTGCATGACTTGTTATTTTTTTTTGTGAAAAAGAAGAAGCGTGCGAGCTATGGAACAATACTTTCTGCAGGAATTCGTAATCCAAAATTGATTAGTGCTCCGTCTTCGTTTTCGAAGATGTGATAAAATTTGCAATTGTGCCCTGGGAAAAATGTTTCCTTGTCAGCAGAATTGTATGTTTCGTCGAGGACTTGAAATCGTTCGATACGTCTTGAACCAACGTCGATGATGACATTTGCATTGTCTTAATTTATCCAAGTGCATTAGAAACTTGAGGTATTGGTTCGGGATGGTTGAATAACGTCGTCATTCCAATACCGGATTATTATTGTCAAGCTTCTTTTGGAAAAAAACTGGTAAAAAAAAATCTTCCAGCACTTGCAACCTTGTACAGCAAAAAATTTCCAGAATCTTGGGTAACACATGAAGGCGAGGTTATTCCTGACGACGATATTCCGCGACAAGTTTAATTCGCGACGAGATTCTTACAGGCTGATGAGGTTGGGCCCGACGACGTTATTCCAGCCAACCGTGGAATTTGGGAGCAGCAATGATCCGTGGTTTAGCTTAAATCCTACTTTAAAGCATCCCAACTTTTTTCATTTATGATTGTGCAGTGTGAGAATCGAATCGAAAATTTGCCATTCGACTCGTCAGAAGTGCAGAATACCATATTTTATCGAGTTCCACTCGCAGCTTTTTCTGAAGAAAAAAAAAACGAGGGCGGAAAAAATGTGGTGCGCGTAATTATAGTCGGGTATAATTTTTGTAGTAACTTTTTTTGAACTTGAAAACTTTTTTCAAGCTTTAGAAATATTTCATAAGTTGTTTTTTGTGATTCTTCGTGTTTGGTAGGGAAAAACATCAAAATTGAAGTCAAATTTACCGTGAAGATGTACTGTATTGTATTTCGATTTTTCCCCGTATAATTTTTAAAATACCGTATAGAATTTGGGGTTGGAAAACTAAGGTGCGTGTCTTACTCGAGTAAATGCGATATACAGTGAGACCCCGAGATGCGGACGTAATTGGTGCATCAAGAGTGTCCCCAAGTTGAAATGTCCCAAGTCAAGTCTGGTTTTCCCATAGACTTACATTATATACTTTTTAATCGGTGTTTTGTGGAAGAAATATTCTTCAGAATTACCTGAAAAAATTAGTTTGCCACTTGAATTTGAATTAGTGAATACATTTTCAACTCAATAAGAACATTTGGAGCATTGAATAGTGAATCTCTGTACTGTACACTGAAATTTTGGCATCTACAAAAATAACATTCAAGTGAAAAAAAGTAGAAGTCCCTCTATGCTGGAGGTAATTTTTTTTAAATTAGCTAAATGGATGGTAATTTGGTGAGAGAAATGCCCAAGAACTTTTCTTACAACAATTTTAGGGTTGTAAATACAGTATCTGCTTCTTGTAATTTGGCCTGAAATGTATTTGCAATTTTATCACAAAATGTCCCTATGTCGAGTCAGTGTCCTCATGTTGGGCCTTATTTATTGATTTTTTCTGGGAAAAGAGGTGTCACTACGTCGAATTGTCCGCAGGTCGAGGCGTCCGCATGTGGGGGGTCTCACTGTACACTGAAAATTATCCCCCAAGTCGAAATATTTTGGTGTATACATTGTATCACGTTGTTTTCTTTGAAAGAAATGATGAATTGACTTTTTTTGTGCATGATTTTCAGAGGCTGGACTATGTGGACGGTCAGAGCATGCGACTGGAACATGAACTCGTCGTTCTGCGACAAAAGGTGCTTGTGGCTCTGAGGCATGCTACCAGTCTTCAAACACACAACCTGGCTAACCAAGAGCTTGAGGCTGAGCTCGTGAAAGTACAGGTACAGTATTTTCAATTAACGTCTCAATGTCGACGATTTTTTTTTTCGTAATTTACATTACTGTGAATTTGTTTGTTTTTTTTCAGCAACTGACGAAAGATCTGCAGAGACGCAGAATGGACCTTAGTCACCAGGTGAAAACCATCACTGAAAGGACTTTCTCGAGCAGCCACTTGAACCACCTATCAAGGGAACAGCTTCAGCAAAATCATACGGGGATTTCAGGTAATTCAACTTTTTCTCTTCAATTTCTGTGTGTTACAAAGTTTTCTTTGTAAGCAATCTCTGGCATCCATATATTATTTTATTTTGTTTGTATAAGCTCAGCATAACAATTGTCAAGCATTGTCAATTAGCTAAGATGTAATGTTATTTGTGGAAAAAGCAAGCGTTTGAAATTGACCTCGTCATCGTTTATTCCAACAGACTCTGGGCGAGAGTATTATCCGCCATTCAGTCACGTTCGTCGTGCCTCGTCCGGTAGCTTTCCCGAAAACATCACCGAGAAACCCAGCGCATTTGATCCGTGGATGAGAGTGAGTGCTTCATTTGATTTCTGTGATGTTGAAATTTAATTTAAAAATTGCTGCAACTGAACGCTAGCGAGTAAGTGCATGAAAATATTGAGGCTGTTGTTATTCTTGAGACTAGTCATTTTTCTCATGATTTGGCTTGCGTTGAATAATTTTGGAGCCGTGTGTCGTCTTCTGATGCCCTTCGAAGACTTGGTCACATTTTCTTGAAAAATGGAAATTTATGAATCTCGGGGTAAATTTTGTGAAGTCTATTAAAACTCGGATTATCCAACTGTTCTTGACCTATCACCCTTGCCCGAATTACTCAGTACATATCAGTGATTATGGAATATTCCGTAGATGCGAGGGAAAAAAATATGAATGACGTAAGATAAAATTGCTATTCGAAGTCGGGATAATCGAAGGAGAATTTATCGGGTTATGTACGATTTTAATGGAAGAAGTAGACAAACCATTTTCGTGTACTTTTAATCGCCGAAAAAAATCACGTCTTCTTTCATGGTATTTTCAATTACTTTTTTTTTAAGCATCAGCAACAACATCAAAATATGCCCGGAGTTTGGAGATACTCGGTGAGGAACAGACCGCACAGTTCGAGCCACGAATCCCTCATGAGCTACCATCAACGGCAGATGGCCCAGTGTGAGAAGACTACTGTGGCCTGGGCTAGGCCAGCTTCAGCGATGGCCGCCCCGGTTGCGCGACAGGCTTTCAGTCCGTTTCCTCCGCCGCCGTATCAACACGTGCCGCCGCCACCGCCGCCTTCTGTCGTTTCGCACCAGCGCGGAAATGAAAACTATCATTCCGACAACGACCTTCACCTCAAGCAATTTCAGGGTGAATTCTTGTTGAATTTTTTTTTTTGCTGACAGTAAATTGAGTAAAAACTTTGAACTCGCTAGCTCTCATCCAAGATTAATGACTAACGCTTTATGTTCCGGATTTCTTCCCTTGAAAGCTTCGTCCAATTTTTGTTTTCCATCTTCAACTATTTTAAACTGTCGTTCAAATCAGAATTTTCAAAAATGTGTTCTCTATAAGCATTTTAATCTTTGCTGATGATGATTTTCAAAGGGATTCCAGCCAAGGAGCGGTCGTTGGAAATCAAGACAGTGCGGTCGGTGAAACGCGAGAGCCAACAACGTCAAAAGGACCGCACTCGACGACAGACCCCGGAACCCGTGATCGTGTCTTCGCCCGGCGGCGAGATCTCGTCTGTGTGCAACAGCATCTCGTCGACCAACTGGGCCGACTCTTCGTTGGACCTCAAGCAGCGAGAAGAACTGACCAAGGACGAGCAAGAACTGTTGTCGGAGCTCGAGAACCCGCAGATCGTCTTGGAAACTGACCCCGTCCTGTCGCAATTTCACCGCTCCATGTCCTTGCCGAGGAACAACAATCATCTAGAAAATAATGGCCAAAAGTCCACAGAAAATTCTACTTATGGAGGTTTGAGGGGAGAAGCCTTTGACCGAGGGAGGATTTTAATGTATTGTTTCTGAAAGATTTCAAATGGGTACCTAAAAAAAATTTGACTTGGAAAGGTTCGAGTTATCGAGGTTCACCTGTATAAAATATAAAGAAATAAAACGATAATTTAATTAGGTCTGTGAAATTTTCACGAAACGCTTTCAGATTTGTGGAGGTTCACTTGCGTAAATAACTGCAAGCTGTCGAGTTTTTCGTCGTTCTGGACGTTCTTAAAAACATTTTTCTGTCTTTCAAATCTTTGACATCTCAAGTACAGTATTCCGAACCCTAAGGGCTTCGCAACGAAAAACCCGCATAATGAAAATTCTCAAGCGTAAAATCGTGACTAGCGAAACGAAAATGCTTTGCATAACGATTTTTTTTTTTTTTACCCAAAAAACGCTCGAATACAGTCTTGAAAAATTGTGGGCTAAAACTTCAGAATGAAATGAAAATCGAGGAAAATTACTTGAGAAAAGCACAGTTTTGCCTCTTGTAGTCGATAACTTGTGTGTGACATTTTCAGAAAGCTCGGAGTACGAACTTGCCGGGATTTTTTAAATTTAATACTATTCACGCCGAAATTCAGAATTTCATGCAGAAACTAGGAAAAATGCAATTTACGTTTATTTTTATATTTTTCGGATCATGACAATAAATTTTGGATCATAGTGATGTTCATTATGAACTTGACAGGATTACTAACATTTAATACTACTCTGCTTGAAATTCAGAGTTTTATGCAGAAAACTGGGAAAATTGCAGTTCTATGTTTATTATCATCTTTATGATCATGAAAACAACTTTTTGGATCGTAATAATAACGTTTATTACAAACTTACCAGGATTAGTCAAATTGAATGCTACTCATCTGCATAAAATTCTTAATTCTAAGCTAAGTGGGAAAAATGCACTTTTTTCGTTTATCATGATCTTACGGGTAAATAACGTATCATAGTGAACTTTTTGGATCATGACACAGTAAAAACCCCATTCTTTCTCACGTACGCGTTCAGTGATGATGCTTTCCTGACGAAATATCTCGACTGCATGACTTTATAATGACGAGGAGAGTGTTTTTGTGTACGTTGGAAATTTGAACATGTAGTATAGCGCTTGAATTTTGCAAATAACCGCAGGCTTTCGAAGAGCAGTTGTCGCAACGTCGTCAGGAGATGGCGCGGCATTTGCGCCAATACCCGAGACTGCGACGGAAGCACCACACCGTGTCGAGTAGTCAGCCCATCACCCTGGAAAACACCCCGCACTTTTCCAAAAAGAAGAACCCGGTAAAAAAGAGATATGATAATCCGAACCATGCTTGCATGCTTTTTTTTCTGTTTTGTTTTTTTTGCATGAAACTTGTTCTTGCGCGAAACTTTTCATCATCATCCCCTGTATGGTCTTGCTTTCGGTGCTGCTTTTTGACGTGTTATTGACTGCTGACTATAAAACTCAAAACGAATGTCTTTCTGGAGATGTATTTACTGTGTGAATCGTAATTGGTGTTGTGTTTTGTATGGCGTGAGTTCAGGATCTAAAACAGTTTTTTTCCTCATTTTTAACAATTTTTCTCGTAGTCATGTCTGTGAAATTATTCTTTTTTACTAGTTTTAGACTATTTTAGAAATTATCCGCGAGTCGGAACCCGAATTTTTCATCAAGTGAGCTGCGAATTTTCCGAAAAGATTCGCTTGAGAGTTTGTGATTTTCTCATCACTTTAGGATGATGTTCGTCTTCAGTACATTTTGACTCAATTGAAACAACAACAAAATGCGAAGTTTCTTCGTTTTCGTCTACCATTAGAAAAAACTGATTCAACCAAAATAATTATAGAGTCTTGATTTATTTAAGAAAGTATCGAGTCGGAAGTTCGAATTCATCGAGGGAGTTGCGAAATTTCCCAAGGATTCGATTGAAAGTTTCGTGACTTTCTGATTAGCCTAGGATGATGTTTGGCTTCAATCATGTGCTCTAATTTTAAAATTCTGCTTTGAGTTTGTGAAAAATAATTCTTGTTGGTTGCATATTTTTTAATCTGGAATTGAGGATTATCTCTCGATTAAGCTGCATTACAACGTGAATTTTTAGTCTCTTTACGCTTTCCCCATTGTAATGGTCAATTGTTTTTATTTTGCTTTTGGCAGAATGAGTTAATAAATTTTGGGGGTTTTTTTTCGCAAACTGGAAACCCTCAAAAAATGTATGGATAAACTTGATCCTGGTTCAAAGGAGAAATTTACGTCGATTGAATACGTATAGTTGCGTGATGAAAAAAATAATTTGCATCCTAACATTCACTCTTTTCGAGTTGGCTTGCAGTCGTTTTCTTGTTCACGCGTGATTTCTTGAAATGACTCGTCTATATCCTCGGTTTTGTGAGCAAATTCAAATTGAAATAAAGACAGGAAGCTGAACCCAGAAACCATGAAAAGACACGTTGCGCACCTTTCTCAACTACCGCTTGAAAAATTGTCTTATATAAATCCGAAATTTGACAGAGTGGTTTCGAGTTAGCATTTAGTATTTTTTTATTCGTTTGTTCTTCGCTCATATTACCGTGAACCCACAAAAAAACCTTGAAGATTCGAATAAAATTCAAATTAATCCGACTTTCTACTCCAATTCGTGCTTCTTGTCCTTTCGTAGTTTTACAAATCGAAAATCATGGGTCAATTCTGGACAATGCTCGTATAATATCTAGCTAGAGTAGAAATGGATGCTGGTGATGGTTATGGATTTACGTAATTTTTTTTCATTTCGCGATTAAATTTCTCACTTTGATTTAATCAATCATCCTTGAAGCGAAGAAAGCGATCGATTCATGACTGAACAAGAATGTTTCTGCCCTCGAATCGCTGAGATTTCATTTTTCAAGAAATGTTATTATTCCGAACAGGCTGCTGGAGGAAAGTGGGCAGATGACCTAGACATGGAACGTGCTTTGAGAAGCCCCCACAACCGCCTCAGCACGCCAGATGTCGTTCGTTCCACCATCACCAAGAAGAAGGAGCTCAGGTACAATGAAGAGACTATTGACACGATCCTGAGCAAGCCGAGGAAAATCAACATTCCCGAGAGATACGTACCTGAGGTGAATTCCCACTTTTGATGATCATGTATCTTTGTCGGGTTCTTCACTTCTGAGGAATGCCTTTGTGGGGAAAAATATTATATGTGGTAAATACTGTAATTGGGAATTTTCTTGGTGACAATTCTCTGAGAAACTGTGCAATCATTATGTTGACTTAAACCAAACCTTTTTTTCATTTGCTGAAGACCTTTTCCAGCTGTAATAGTCGACTTGATCATATTTTCGGACGCCAATTGACGTTTCATTGCTGATAACATAGTATGAATCATTAGCTTGAAATTTTCGATGATCAGAAAATTAATTTTTTTCTTGGAGGTCTGGTGTTGTCAAATGTGAGTGAAATGCTTTTATCATTATTAATACTCCTTTTAATGACGTGGAACTTGGAATTTTATGCGATTAAATTTTAATACAGTACCGGATATCGGTTTAACTGGGTTAAATCTTATCACCTCGCAGTGATGGAATTAACTTTGATGTCACTCCTCTTGAATCTGGATGATTAAAATTTTGAAATGTCTGAAAATGCTTGAATATTCCTCTGGGAAAATGTCTTTCATGTCTATCCTAAATTACTTTTCAACCTCAATGACTTGAACTTCTATATGTCGAATTTTATAAAGTCCCTGTCTGAATACCCTTGGAAAAATAAATTGGAAACCGCCCTTCTCTGGAAGCCTTTTGGCAATGATTTTATTGACACTTAAGGAAAGAAAAGGACCAATAAAAGTGCAAATTTATGTGCTTTGAAAGGAAGTGAAAGACTAATCGGGCAAATGAACCCTAGCCTTGTAAGTTCAGCATCCTGTCAACTCGGTTAAGAAGCAATTCAAGGCCCAAAATGTCACCATTTATAGTTTCCTTCATTTCTTCATTCTTTCCCAACAAAGATGCTTGTGTCCGTTACTCAATTGATTTGTTGGTCCCTTGTTCAATTTCAAAAGGTTTGACTTTATTTATTAATCTTCATATGTACAGTATGTTGCTATCAGGCCTTAATTGAATAATGGATAAAATATATAAAGTTCTTTAGACATATCTTGAGTCTTTACTCTTGAATACTCATGATTGTAAATTAGTCTTAATTTAGATCTGACAACTTCAGTAGCAAGGAGATTTCTATTCCTTATTGCCAGGTTCATTCAAGTGAAGACTCCTCAAGAATTCTTATAAAGGATAGCTGTGTTTATTATTATATTCAACAAGTCTGGGCAACAACAAATAGCGGAGACACAGTGAGAGCAAGAATAGAGAGAGGCAGATGCCTTTACAGGATTTGTGGTCCAAGATTGGGCAAGACTGGTCAGACCTGGATTTGACCTCATTCTAGGTTGGGTTGTGTAACCCTTTGGTGCATGACTTGGCACAGTGGCATACTGTTGGGAACATAAAAGTAGAAACACACAATTGCCTTGTGCATTGTCTGCTAGCATGAAGGGAACAACAGAAAGTATTTGATGACAAATTATATTTATTTTCATTTTTTATATCCATCTTCTTATTTTAATGTGTCTTGATCATGATCTTTTAGAACCAAGACGTGATTCCAAATCAAACTAAAGAATTCGTCCATCGATTATACTGTATGTACATTTTCAGGAGATGGAGTTGTCGGCCATCGAAAAGGCAGCGAGGGAACGAAAGGCGGAGGCCATCAAGAAAATGTTGCTCTCAGAGACTCAAATAGCCGCAGAAATCTGCAGCGCGTCCAATGCCGGCGACGGGTCGTCCACCAAGACGCCGGGAATGGCGTCCCGAACAAGTACAACGACGGAGGAAAACGGCCACGACGGCACACTCATGAAGGCCAAGGTTGAGGCGGAGAAACGCCGTCGCGAGCACATGCTGGCTTTGAACCAAGCCCTGGCCAAGGAAGTGATTGAGAGAACGAAAATCGTTGCCGGTATTTTTGAAACCCATATTTTTTTTTCTTCTCCCCTTTACCTATTTTTTTCTCGATGCAGAGGTTCTCAATCGGCCACTCCCAAGAAAATGTGAAAGAAATGCCTTGAACTAAATTAGAAAAATCCTAAACGAAAAATAAATCTATGCTGACGTTTGAGCATGAAAAGAGGCGTCAAGTATCAAGTTAAAAAAAGAACCAGGTTGGGGTACATACCCTCTAGAAAATGATCTGCATTCCCGAAAACAAAAAACGGGACTCCGCCAGTCGGGAAGGTTGAGAATCTTTGCCCTTATTGCATGATTGTTGAAAATTGGCCTGTGCTTGCCTTCTTCTTTCTTTCAATTTCTGGATGTCTTATACTTTATTCCTGTTCCTTTTTGTTGTTATACCATCCCGATGGAATCTTGTGGAATGTTTAGCTCGCCGCATGAGTTGTCCGAGTCCCCAAGGAAGCAGCTCTGATGATGATCAGGAAGAAGGTTCTTGTTGACCACCTCCGGTTAGATGAGTTTGTTTTTCCCTGTTTTTGTTTTTTATTGCTCTGTGCCTACCCCTTTTTTGCGCATTTCTTTTAAATGTTCTGTTTGACGGTGAATACCTGCTGTGCAGTTTATTTTTACTTTTTTTATTATTGAGGAAGGAGCTTTTAAATATGTTGCAGAGGGACCTTTATTATCCGTGCATTCTCCAGAGTGATCTAAAATGAAGGATGATTGAATTTATCAAATCATTCATGAATGAATTTATGAAATCATGTGTATCGTTATTAGCGATTTTCTGAAATCATGGATGATTGAATTTATAGAATATATAATCTGTCGTTACTAGCTACGCTCTAAAATCATGGATGAATAATTGATTTTATTTAATCATCTATCTTTTTTTTAGCGAGGTTCTAAAATCATCAAATAATGATTGAGTTAGTAAAAATCATATTTTATTATGAATTTCCGAAAATCGTGGAAGATTGAATTTATAAAAATCATCTCATTATAGCGATATTCCACAATCAAGGAATTCGACTGTTTAAAAGTCATCTGTCGTTAATAGCGATATTCTAAAATCATGGATGATTAAAGTTATTGAATTATCTTTTGTTATTGGCGAAATTCGCGTGAATTTTTACAAAAATGACGTTTTCTAGAATGTCCTGGGGGGGGGGGGGGGCTTTTCTATAAAAAGATTTGTGCATGCGACAGTCGATTTTCAAGCTTTTTATTTTTTTTTTAGCTCACATGTAACTAAAGCACTGATTAATGTGGTTATTTTTTGATTGTGTTTGTATACCATTTCACTTCAATGCCATATACAGTATTGTTTTCTGAAGAACAGTCTCGTCAGTTGGAGCGCTGATCTGATCGACATTTTTTTGATGATTCATGCGACATCTATGTATAGTCAAATAAAATCTCTCGGATCCCTTCTTCGGGCGTGCTAGTGGAAATACTGTAATTGTTGCAGTTCAGTCGTGGTGCATCTGTGACTTCTTTTTGAGCATCTTGTTTGATCACCCTTTGTATGATATTTGTATACACCCTTGGTCAATGTACACGTTTGAGGCGTATTGTAAATTTGTGATCATTTGATTTTCGACGTTGTACCTAATATTTTTTTTTCTTGTCCGCTTTGAAGACGCCGATGGTGGAGAAGACAAGGATGATGTGATGCGGAATGCAAGTGGGAAATCTTCGCCGCAACAACAGTTGCCATTTGTTCAGCTCCGTGAAATTTGCTGACGTGTGGCTGATATTCAAAATCGAGGGACAAAGGCGGCGTCAGCTGATCAAAATTCGATGACATGAAAGGATTGTGTTCACTGAGCAGCGAATGTAGAGAAGGAACATGTTTTTTTTTCTTGTATTGTCCGCCATTTTATGCCCTCCTGGCGATACTATTATGATTATTTTTTTTTAATTCCCGACGATTTTTTGTGTTTCGTTAGTTTGGCTGCTCATCCTTCCTGTAATGTTGTGGGATTCGGATCAGCGTTGATGAGAACGTTGCAAGCATATAAGGTATTTTATATATTTTTCCCCCATTTTTCTCAAATATTTGCATCACCACGAGACGAATATATCCACAAGAATTTTTCCCGTCCATCGGTGAAGAACCATTCTTTCAAGATTTATACCGAAACGACGGGAGAATTTTTTTTTTATGATCTTTCGACTAAAACCGCAATCTTTTTCTCTCGATTTTAGCCCAGTGAAGAAAGGTATACGGTATGTAGATTTTGTAGTAGTGAATGGACAAGGGAAAGTTTTTTTTTTTCTGATGACTATTATGATTGCGAATTTTTTGTTTGTTTGATTCTGGAATCCAATCGGAGAAATGCGACAAGGTTATCTGTGATTAATTTTGAACCGCGCTTCTGCCAAAGGGATATTCATTCCTCAGAAGATATTTTCTTCCTGCTTCGACAAAGAGAGAAATGTCCATTCCAAGACGCGGAGAGATATTGTGCCGCGATATGCGATTTACGTCTGGGTTGTTAGAGACTTGCTTGAGGACGGGTGCTATTTGTACTTTATTGGACTGATAGAGTTATTGTTAATCGTCCGTGGTCGTTTATCCGTACCTCTTGTTTTTTTTTTTTTTCGTTGACAAGGAGGTCATAAAGTGAGGTTTGGAGCCTTCTCGGTGCTTATTTTATTCTCTTGCATGTGAAATATGGAATGGGGGTTTTTGAGGTGATTCAAGCTATACAGTATATTGTAAAGACCTTGAAAAGTTCAGATCAAAAAGCGACCCATTTGTCAAGTTTCTAGGATTGCTACTCTCTCAAACAGTACATTTTTCCACCCCTGTGCTATATATATATGAACCAGGAAATCTCCAGACAGCTAAGTTTTGATCATTTTCACATATACATAAAACACATTTTTGCCGGGCATCAGTGAGCTTCCTAAACAAAAAAGATGAATTTCGATAAATTTTTGAAAATAAAAAAAATTCAAAATTGAGAAAAATATGTTCATGAGCCTGAGAGATGGATGGACAATCAACTTTTGACATCATGGAAGAATTTCTCTAAATACTCATGATTACATTAATGTGAAAGTGAATCAAGATAGTATATTTTACAAATATCACAAATGGAATGAGAATGTCATTCTATAATTTGATAAGCTTTTCAAAAATTAGTTTTTTGATTCCTGTATGGGTTATCCATTAAAATGTCACATGAATAAGGGATAAAAATGTGTTAGAATTCTTGAATGACTCTAGAATTAATTTTCAATGCTTATCTCAGTTTCAAAACATGATCAAGTTGATTAATTCATTGAAATTCAAGCTTTATTTGCCACTAGTCAGCATTTACAACTTATTTCCCAGAATTGTTACACATCTCTCCACACATGCATTGGATGCAATCCAGCTGCTATCAAAAATAATTCTCTTTAGCATACTGTATACAGGCATTAAAGAACAAACTTCACAGTATAAATACAAATGCATCAATCATGAATTTCCATAATTTTTTATTAGAATGACAAAAATCACAGCACATCAAAAGGTAATTATTGATGAGCAAAAATTAAAGCTCAATATAGAAGACATTCAGCCTGTTTTCAAATAATGTTTAATCGATCAAAAAATTTAGGAAAAATCTTCATTGAGGAACCATATATTAGGTAACACATCATCATCCTGCTACTCTAAGATTTAGGAGAGGATCATACCTCTTATTTCATAAGTTGTGAGAATCCTAGGCTTTTCATTGTTGAATTTACATGGTGTGGAACTTAGCTGGACATACGAAAAAGTAGGCATCCTAGCATATGCTGAAAGGTGGACTCTCTACAATGATCTTGTCTACAAGAATTTTAAGCATTTTATACTCTTCATAATAAGTAGCATACAAAATTTATTTTTAATCCGATATTACTGTATAAGGTTCACACCCCATTTTATAAGGGCTCTGCTGTGCATCAAGATTCTCTCTATATTATACAGTACAATTAATTCTTTTATGGTCTCTTTGTCTGGGATTTCCCCTGGTATTCACATGTTGTGTATCGTGTATATTTCGCTCGGTTTTCAGGTTTTCATATATTAGAAATGAAAAATAATCAGGGAATAAATGTTATTCATTTCCTCATCATGCAGTGAGGCGCTCAAATTCCAGGGAGCGAAAAATCCACGAAAAAATAATGTCCCTTTTTACGTTCGGATCGATGACAGAACGCGACGAGGAGATGCAAGAATAAAGTGCCAACTATTCAACCCAGGAGCAATCGCAAAAACAAGCCAAAAACGCGGTTGAATGCGTTCTCAGTAGCCAAACGAGTGCCGTTATTGGGGAACAAGATGCTCTTGATGTCTTGGACACTTGGCAAATTTATCGGCGCCCGAGTGGAATTCGAGTCATCACTGTCTCCATTTCGTCGTTGCCGTCATTATTGTCGTCGTTGCCATTATTGTTGTTGTTGTCGTCATTATTGTCGTCGTTGCCATTATTGTTGTTGTTGTCGTCATTATTGTCGTCGTTGCCATTATTGTTGTTGTTGTCGTCACTGGACTCGATATTGACAACCTCGTCAGCCACGACCAGATTCAAAACTGGGTCTTTCGGTGTCAATAATTCTTCTATTTCTTCTTCTGGGAGCACCGTCGTTTTTTCGTCTTCGGGAGACGAGGTGTTATTATTAATGGTTTCTTGCTCCATTTGGTAGACAACAATGGCGTCATCATCACTCGTCCTCACGATTTCCCGTGCCTTGTCGTTGATTTGACGTCCTCCTGTAAATTTTACATACAAAAATACACAATACATTTGAGTGCATGTTTATACTACAGCCTTTTAAAGTTACTTCAAACTATGTTACTATATAATTACTATATTTGCAAACCTCGTCTGGAACACTCGACCGCTGAGTTAACTTATTATGACTGATGAATGTTAACTTATGAAAGTTATGAGCTTATGACTGATGAATGAAAAATTCCACAAGGTTTTATGATTCACTGTGTGCAAATAAACAGGGGCTACAATAACATTGAAGTACTGTTAATGAAATCCTGTTGCATCACTGTAAATTAACTTTCAGGGACTTGAGAAAATATTTGTTATGCTGAATAATTTTTTAGATTTGTAGTTATTTTTTAGGGTGTCATACAAAAAGAAAAAAAGTCTTTTCAATGTCTCAGTATATTAACAATTGAATACGGCGAATAAACTCATTTTAAAATACTGTACCCTTCCTTTGTTAAGATTCGCATCAAAATTTGATTTATTGATTTATGTTGTTATTTTCTTAGATAGTGAAAATTTCCTGTGATATATATAATACATATACATCATAAAGTTAAGCTAGAGAATTCGACATATAGACATAGATTACTTTCGAATTACAGTACATCAGTACATTGAACCAAGAATTTCAGATTCAGATTCTTATAGTTTTGTTTTCCTTGGTCAGCATATCACATAATCCACTCTCAAAATCTTGAAAAATGGTTTAATATTTTTATTCATACATGATCGCGTATAAATCGAGAAAATGTATCAATAAAATAAGCTGGAACCCGGAGTTTTTTTTAGGTTGAGGAAATCATATCTGAATAATCCCCAAAAATTATTTTAAAAATATGTATAAAAAATATTTGCAAACCTCGTCTGGAACAGTCGACTGAGTTGAAGACGACGCAAACGGACATTAAAAAAACAGCGAAACATACTCTGATCAGCTTGTCAATGCTCATGTTGAAAATACTTTGTTAAAAAAGGAGTGATTTTTAATTTCTCGAAACACACACGATCAAATTTATTTTTTCTTTCGAATATCACCTTATATATATACTGATCCTGCTGCGAAGGGAAAATTATATACGTCACACATTACAAAAAAAAGAAAGTCAATACCAACACAAGTAAAAAACAAATCATGATGTTGACTCCGACTTTTAAAAACTGTCTGTCAAGATTCGAAAGAAAGAAAAACTGTACTTTATATATATATATAATTTATTGTGGAGACCTGCGCTTATGTTCGACACTCGACACTGACTGCTTTGACATTTGTCGACGAGAATGAAAAACTGTGTTGCTGTCGGCAAGTGAAGAACATCAAGGCTGAAAAAAAAATCAAGTGAAATCGAGGGGAAATTCGTGGTAAGGCTGTTGAACTTTTTATATATACAGTATTTTTTTCTTTTCACCATGGTCGAACGAAAGCTCGAACTTTTCTCTCTATACAATCGCATTATATTCGCGTCGACAACAAGACAGCAGGTGTTTTCATGGGGGAATTTTTTCTTCAGCTGAAAAATGAAATTAAAACCAAAGAAAAATGTTCATGATGGGATGTGTTCGATGAGGTAAGTATTTTTTCGGTTCAGATTTTCAATAATGAGCCATTATGAAAAAAATCATACAATTTGACACTGAATGCCAACAAAAAAATTTGCAGTCGAAAAATCTTCGTTGGTAATGAATACGGAAACTCATTTTCTGCTGAATGAATGAGAAAAGGGAGCTTTAATTCGAAAAAATTGTCTGACATTTCATTTAAAAATTATTCACAATACTTTTTGATTGGAAGGAATTTATTTCTCAGCCATTGAGTCGACTCAATTTCATACAAATCAGAATGTTTTCGTTATGTTTGAAATTTTTCCTCTGAGAGGTTAACTATTCTGGAAATTTAATCGTAAACAATTTGAGCCGTAAATTGCATCCTCGTCATTAATTCCATATACTGTATAAAACAATAAATTCTGTGACTTATTTATTAATAGAACATAATTCTATGATATTTTTAATCACGTCTATTTGATCTCTCCAGCTCAGTATTCCAACACGAAATATCGCATGAGTCGTACTTCGACTTTCAATTCCCGGAAAGAAAATCCCTTTGGCATTTGGAAATCACGCCTTTTGGCGATTAAATCACTCGTCCATCCAGTAAACAAGTTTCAGCAAATCTGCACACGAAATCCGCGTGCATTTTTGGCACGAAAGAGCTGGTGAAGACCGTGACGGCATTTTGGTGATCCACGCAGTCGCTCATTTGATGCAATCCGACCAGCGCAACATTGTCCTTATTGTCTCCCACGACGACTGGTGACCCGCGTTCATTCTGCGTTTAAAAAAAAGGAAGAAAGCAGACGGTTATTCTTTGTGTTTTGTTTCAGAAGAATGTTTAAACAAGAATTCGTCGTCAATTTATTCCTGTTTACAAGATTGCAGCACGGTGTTTTCGAGCTCCACGTGAAGCAGGACGCGAAGGAGGCGTCCTCTGGAGGATCGAGGAAAAAGAGCTTCTCGCTTCGACAGCCACGGACGAACAACCGACCTTCGTTCAACACCAAGTCTGGTCCATCTGCGATCGTTCGATAAACATTTTACACAATAAAATACGGAGATTCCGCAAATAGATAAAAACGAAGTATCTCTGGAGTTTGGCGTATTTCGGGCGCGTCTTATTGAAGTCAGACATGATAGATTTGTACGCAAATGGATTCTGTGAAACTTCTGTACGTACTCGCGATCAACCAAACATAAACTATTAGAGTAGACTATAAATAAATAAATGAATATGAGGCTATAAACGATTTTCACAGTTTTTCCGGAAGCGACGCGACAAAAAAAATTATAATCCTGGCAAAGACACGAAGAAACTTCGAATTTAAAACTATTCTTTTGGTGGACCAAATTTTGGCTGGTCCACAGAAAAATTTCTTCAACATCATAATGCGTATATTTATTAAAAGTACTGTACTGTACTGTAGTAATCAAGTCTGCCATTGCAATTGATCATTTTGGAAAGACAACAGCAGTTAAATTATCTGATGAAAAATAAAAGTTGGTTTTTCTCCTAATGGAACTTCAGACATGCTTTCACCTGCTGAAATATATTTTTTTACATTTTCAATCTGAGAAACCTTTCTTGAATAAGATCAGCTTTCCATTTTTTGAAAAGATATTCCACTATATAGCTGCTTATTCATGGGCTCTTGACTTATTTTTTGCAATAAAAGTTTGGTCCTGAGGACTGCACTGCAGGTATATTTCACGAATTTCTGCTGGTTTTCAAAACTTGTATGGAATCTGGTCTGCAGATTTTTTTTCAAATACAGTTGAACCTTGCTAAGTCAAACATCTTTAAGTAAAATACCTCCCTAAATCAAATTTTCTTTGAGTACCTCTCTGAATCCCTTTAGAAATAATGCATTAAAAACCTCCCTAACTCAAAGACTTTTACTCTAAAACCTCCATAAGTCAAATTTTTGAGGCCTTTAGGTTATTATCTTATTGGAAGAGGAAAGAAAAAAAATTTGAATTTAACTAGCTTTGACAGAATGTGAAAGACTAAATTACACATTGACCTCGTGCTTTAAATAAACTTTTACTGCTGCTTTGTCTTTAATATTGGGGATGGGTGGGTGTATGCAACATAAGTGTAGGATGTCCAGTTTTATTTTGTGGAGTGTGTTTTCTTTTATTTTTGTCATTTGTTTGTGCTTTGTTTCATGCTTTGAATTGATTGAATGTATTTGGGGGAGTTGGGTTGGGTGGGGAGGGGGTTTGGATGCGGGAGTTCTGGTTATCCCTTGTGAATGCTGAAAAGTGGCAAATAAAGTTTTCTGTTCATTCATTCATTCACTAATTAGGCATATGAACCCCTGTCTCAAAGTTGAGTGTCCTGTCAACTCATTTTAGAAACAATTTGAGGCCAAGAATATCATAATGAACAATTTATTACAATTCTTAAATGTTTCCCATAATAAAAAATACTTGATTTTATCATCTATAATTCTGTAAAACTCTAAACCTCTCTGATTCAAAAACCTCCCTAAGTCAAATTTATTTTCTGGTCCCTTGAAATTAAACTTACTGAATATGTTCAACTGTGCAT
Organism: Notodromas monacha; assembly: GCA_905338405.1. Lineage (NCBI taxonomy): Eukaryota > Metazoa > Arthropoda > Ostracoda > Podocopida > Cyprididae > Notodromas > Notodromas monacha. The sequence continues at coordinate 4,029 of CAJPEX010001201.1, read as the reverse complement.
GAAAAGATTTTTATTAAAATTTTCCAGTTGCCAATGGCAAAAAGAGGAAAAATGCCCCATTACTCAGTGAAAACTGGTTTTACCCTCACAGCTGCTCTCTATAAGCTCTGCTGGGTGACCTTTCATTCCTTGCTTTAAGGGGACATCAACTGTCTGGATCAAGTATGTTGAAATAGAGAAAACCAACAAGTTCAATGCTTTTTTTAATTTACACTTTTTTTAAAGATTGTTAATTAAGGTTATGTTTTTTTAGGCTTAATATATTTCCTAGTTTTCTGCAAATGTCTCTTAGATAATGCAATGTCATGGAAAGCACATGCAGAAATACATTTTCATGTCCCTGAAAAACAAGGGATGAAATTTGGAAGAAAATAAAAACCGGTTTGAGGAAAGGGCGCCACAATGAAGAAGGGATTATCACTGGAAAAGTCGATGCCTGAATCCCAAAAAGGTTCCAGATCACTGGAGTGTTTTGGAATTCGAACATTGTCCTCAAATATTTACCCAGCAATAAAGAATATAAATCTCCTTATGGTTGAAGAATTGTCAGATCTATATTTAAAGAAAACTCAGGAGTAAAATACTCAAGAGACGTCTACAGATGATTTTAACTCTTCGTACATCTAACTTAATAAAGTATGATATCAATTAACACTTACTCTTGCCAACAAAGTATTTCATGTAAACGATTTTCACGGTCCTGCCGGAAGCGACGCTTTTCCTTCCGGTCTCCACTGGAACCGGACGCACGGCAAAAGTCCGCACGACGTTTCGGTCCAGCGTGATGATGGCCAAGTTGCTGACCAAAACGTCGCTGGCGTTTTGAGTGTATAACGAAGACGAGGCCCTGCTGTAGCCCGGATGTCGAGTGATGGCCGAAAGCGGAAGTCGGAATTGCTGTCGGGAGGATTCGCCGAGTGACGATGACGACGACGACGACGACGAGAAGCAGCGCGTCGTGTCACCGAGCACAGGGATGATTTTCCGCAGTGTCAGGTCGAGGCTGGCGAGGATTTCCGGGTCTGTGCTGGCAGACGAGGTCAAAATATGCCTATATCACGGAACAAAAAGGACGAGGCATTATTGAGCAAATTTTGTATTTTGACTATCCAAAAATCTGCGATTGGTGTAATTTCAAGGTAAAAACTGTATATACAGTTGACCCTCTCGAAGTCAAACTTCAGCAAAAAAAATTTGACTTAGGGAGGTTTTCAACTTAGGGAGGTTTTGAATTTAGCTACAATACAAAGCCCTTTTGTGTTGGGAAACATAGAAAAATTGCTCAAAATCGTAAATAGTAATCTTCTGAGGCTGAAATTACTTCTTAAATGAGTTGAAAGCATCCTGAACCTGGAGGCAGGGTTCATTTGTCCAATTGAGTCTCTCACCTAATTTTAAAACAAATCAATTTATGTTTTATTGCATTTTTTCTTTCCTGTGTCAAGAAAATAAAAGCCAACTCAGGCCACGTAAATTTTGACTTATGGAGGTTTGAGGGAAAAAGCCTTTGACTTAGGGAGGTTTTAAATGCATTAGTTCTAAGGGGATTCAGACAGGACCTGAAAAAAATTTGACTTGAGGGGGTTTTTGACTTAGGGAGGTTCACCTGTATATAATATTGCTTCTTCTGATGATTTTGGGCAGGTCCAGTAGGTTCTCCTCATGTGGGAAGTTTGTTCAAGGCTTTCCACTGATGTGTGACTAATTCTTCTGTCCACACATACATTCAGATCATTTTGATCACAGGGCTGATTCACATGAGTGGAATAAGCACTGAAGATCATTATCTTCAAGGCTGGTTGTACTGTTTGTGGTTTTCTATTGAATTCTGTTTTTATTTATTTTTGTGTTTGTAAAGGGTTGAATCTAATACAACAACATTGTACAGTATTTTGTACGCCATGTTGTGTTGTTGTACATTACTCTGTTATACCTCTTCTGCTTGGGCAACATCTATATAGTCAGCCTGAGTTAAACAGCACATCAACAGGCGACATCTAGTTGACCCGTGACAGGAGTAACCAAGTTTCTTAACCCTTGGATGGCGGAGGGTTCTTTCCCATAGCAGGACGGAGTCAGATTATTTTTGTATCCTCTGGCATTTTCAGTTTTGGGAAGGTCACCAAAACCCTTCAAGGTGGGCTCAGGCAAAGTCAGGATTAATCCAAAAAAAGCCGGTAGCCTATGTTGCGGGTCGACTAGATGTTGCCTGCAGCGCAGGAACAGGAGAGGCACAGAAAGTACGACGCAGCGTAGGAAACGCCACGTTGTACATAAAAACAAATATCTTGAAAATTTCAAACAATTCAAGATAACAACAGAAATATCTTTTATTAAAAACATTATGAAACCTGAAGATATTGATCTTCAGGAAAAACATTCCACCCAGTGAATCATCACTTGATGAAAGGAATTATGAAGAATTTTACAAACAGAAAATTAGNCGTATCAGGCTGCGGTGTTGTCTTATGCTTCAAATGTGAACATGCAACAACCCAGCTCTCATTTTATCCGGAACAAGGAGAAAAAGACCCTATTGCCAACATTTAAACGTTTTTCCGGCAAACCAGACAGTGACTATACTTTTGACCAATTCTGGTCCCATTACAAACACATCCACGTCATTCCATCAAAATACATCACCCCAGTGGAGAGAATCAGCCTACTCCTCCTTTATTTGGAAGGAAAGGCTAAAAACCTTGTGGATTGAGAACCTGACCAGACGGAGGAAAAAGACTACCTGCGGATCATTCAAATTTTATTTGCCAAATATGGCAACATACAGACAACCCGTCAAAACATCTTCAAGATATTTGACAAACTTACGCCAACCGGGCATACAGCTGACGAAATGGCTAATTATATGGAGAAAGTCATTGATATAACCACACAGCTCCATAATCTACGTTCAAACATGCCCCAGGTACACGTCCGTCTTTGGCCAACAATCAAAATGAACCTCAAAAAGGGAGGACATTATATTTCCGTGAAAAATGAACTGAGTTTCATCAGACTACCAAACAGACTACCAAACAGAGTTGATAACCTGGCCGGAGAAGCCTGCAAATTGTTATAGATGGATTGAAACATTCTTGCGCCTGGAAGGAACGGGAGAGGAACAAAACGCTGTGGCGTTAACCTTCCTTGGAACTCAAACTTCAATATCCGAAAAGCGCGACGAACGGGACAAGACCAAAAGACGCAGATCCAACACTCCGGTAAAAACGTCATCTGACCAAAAACGCAGGAATACGAGATCTTTGAGCCCAACAAACTCTCGCAACCTTAAGAAAACCCATGCATCAGACCGGGACTGGAACAAAAATTCCAAACAAAACGAAAGTTCTAGAGGGCGAACACAACATTCAAGCAATGAGGAATTTGAAAAGGATGAACGCTCCCCGCGTCAATCCAATTTTTCATCGTCCTATCGTACAAATAAATTTTCCAATTTTCGAAACAATAATGGACGGAATACTTCATGGAGCAAGTGCCCATTTTGCAACAAGCCACATAGCGCTATCCGGTGCCCATTTGGCCTCAGTGACCGCTATTCTGCAGCCATGCAAAAGCGGCTATGCTTTAATTGCCTGAGCCCGAATCATTCAAGAGTCCAATGCACCAATCAATTTCTATGCAGAAATTGCAACAGCCAACACCACACTGCGCTTTGCCGTAATAGTACAAACAATGGATATTTCAAACAAGGAAATTCTTACAACCAGCAAGGACCATCATCATCATCATCAAATAATTGCTTCAACAATCAGCAAAATACCCGGTTCTACAACAATGACCAGAGCAACAGTGGAAATTACAACAACCGTCCAAACAACAACAATCGGTTAAACAATCGGATTACTAATAATCCCAACAACCGACAAAATGAGCAAAGACAAAATCCTAGCGTTATCCAAATGCTGACAGAAATTAAGGATCGCCTTCAACCTCAACAATTGGCAATTGCAGCCCCGGCAATGGTACCGGCTATTGCTGCAGCGCATTCTGCATGACTCGCAGGGGTACATT
>CAJPEX010001200.1:0-64528 GCA_905338405.1 Notodromas monacha | reverse complement strand
CGATCCTCTGGACTCTTGTGGGCACATTCATCAATGACAATACTCGGTGCAAATTCATCTTCTACTCGGGCAACGACTACCAAGGCCCTGGAGGTCTTTCCGAATACATCGAGCCGCGTTCCATCCCCGACTTTCTCGGTGGCACTGCAAAGGTTATTTTTTCGGAATTCGACGAAATTCGAATTTTTTTAATTGAATGTCACACGCAAATCTTTATGGTTATATTTTTCCAGTTATTTTTGTGTCAATCGCATTTGGTTGCGCCTTATTGTCGTAACAAAAATTGCTTGATCAATTATGCGTTGAATGTAAGGTAAATCTGGTGATGCAGTAGTTCAGGGTTAGGTTTTGTCGGTTGTGGCTATGTTACGTTGACCAGGGTCAAGTTATGGGATAAGATTTAGTTCACGTTGATACGGTAAATGCTAGGTTATGTTCTTTTAGGTTAAGCCATGAGGCTATGTTGGGGATATGAATTATTTTGTAAAATTTATGATTAGATTATGTTGATTAATGCTTTTCGGGTTACGCCGCCACATCATATGAAGTATTTTGGTTTTGGTCAGATTATGCGTTGGATTATCTTTTCGACTCGAGTTAATTGACGTTAGATTGTTTGCTCAGGGTTGATGAGTTTTTCACAGAAAGAATTATGCAGTTCTGAACCTATCTAACGCCTTGAAAGGTAATGTCAGGCGTTAAATTGGAAAAAATCTAAGCTAATTAGTTCGATAAGTGCAGTATTTCAGTGTAATTTTCACTTTGATCCAAGCGTGAGGTAACGTTTCTTTTTATTTTTGGGAAAGCTTCTGCCCATGAATTAGTTCGAAATTTATGTTTGATGTACTGTAATATAATTATGCAAAATGTTGCATTTACAAATGGAAATACTTTTAACACGCTTGAGGTGCATTTTTCCATTCCTTGAATACGTTTTTTTTAATGTCGAAAAGGCCTACATTCAACATACTGGTATATTCGATTCGTGAAGTAAAATTCATGTTTTTATTTGAAAACCCGAGTGACTTGGATTTTTATGTGCTCTTCGATTTACTCTTGGCCCGGATCGATGTTCGTTTTTCTTTCATCTAGATAATATCATATTTGTTCGTACTGATCAACTTCCATCAAGAAACTGCTTCGGGATATGTGCGTTTTTAATTAACGAACTCGATTTCGTTGTTTCCAGACGCGGGTTGTGGATGGAGCCCTTGTCCCGAAGGCCTTGTACATGAGCGAGGAAGAGATGGAGAAAGATAGAGAACATTTTCCTCTCTGCGAAGATTCGATCTATCACAGTGTGTCAATTGCCCGAGGCCAAGTCCACGAAGTCGTCATCAACAACGAAGACGTCGGCAGCGTCATTTGCTGGGACTTCGACGTCATGAAGCAAGCGGTTATCTTTTCGGTGCTTCGGACTCGACTCCCGTTGCCGCCGAAAAATGAACCGAGTATGTTCTGCGAAATTAGAGAATTGAGCGGGAATCGTTCGAAAGTTTTGTCAGGACTGGACTGTAAATACCTTGAAACTAAGTTTTTGGGGTAGGCAAGTTTCTGATGGATGATTCCCCTCGAAACTTCTGTGATCAATTGCGAGGCATCGAAAAGATACCCGTTCATTTCCTGAAGGTTTCGTTAAATTGAAACACTATATTGGGGAAACTTATTCATTCCCGATTGACGTTTTGACCGAAAATTTCCAAGATTGGAGCCCTTTTTTCATGGTACCTGGTTGTCAGGTCTGAAACTTCGTCTCAGGCGATTTCAAAATTTTGTAAAATATTTTAAAGCACAGTATTTTAACTGCGTGTGAGTTCGTAAACCATGCCGTATTTCCGCCCAGGGATGATTTGAATGCAACTTCCAAGTTGAAGCAAGAAGTTGCTTAAATTTCCGTACTTGAATTGCAAAGGTTTTCGTACCTAAGTTGATGGTGATTTTCAAGCGATTTCCTCAGTTGTGAATACTTCATTTAATTTTTTTTAATATCTTCTCCCCAGGAACATATTGCATTTGAAAAATTAAAGGGATTAAACATCACCCCCGCCCCCTATCATCGTTGAAGAAGATCTCACAGATGATTGAATTACCGGATAGCATTAAATGGTTGTTCACGTTCTAGGACACAGATCACACAGTTAGCGGTCAGTCAGCAGCCAAACTCATGAACCAATCCTCGTTTGAAACATTCAGGCGTAGGTTTCATAGTTTTTCCTCAAATGCATTGAAAATATAGAACTCCACGAATCTCTTGGTAAATTTTAACGGGAGTATCGATTTCTCTCCGAAAACTTCCCGAGTGGTCGCTGGAGAATCTTTAACGCATATACGGTTTCGAACGTTCCACAAATACAATTTAACAATGTCATTTTGAAGTTTCCTAAATTTGATCTGCCCTGTTATTTTTATTCTAGTTTGTGGGTCAATTAGGATATTACCGTATCGAGTCGATTTTTTAGATACGGTACCAAAAACAGAGATGCTTATTTTAACGAATGGCGTAAATACATTTGAGTAAATGAGTAAACACTATTGCCTGGCAGGAAGAGTACGTTTTGTCGCGTTCGTTTCAAAGTGTTTAGGCTTAATTCCCTACGTTTGATTGGCTTTTCCAGGCAAAGCGGTGCATAGCATCAACCCTCTGGCATCGGACAGCGACCATCGCACGGTATTTGAGAAAGGCTGGAAGGAAGGCACCGACTACTTCTTGGTGGAAGATGCCATCACTTGCCACGACGGCGAGAGCATCCAGGGTTCGCACGCCACGGAACACAAAGGCACTTACGTCTTGCAATGGAAGTGTGTGGACTCTCAGGCGAGCTCATTTGCCAAGAACGTCACGGAGCTGATTGATTCCATTACGATCACGCATCACAAAGCCAAAGTCATGTACTTCCACGAAGTACTGACTTCGCAGGATCTCAAGTGCGTATTTCTCGGTTTCCTGGTGACATTTTCCCTGCGAGTGCAGGAGATTGCGTTGGAACAAATAATGAAACCAGTTGTGCCTTATTGAAGCTGCCTTGCGAGTGCTTCGTCAATCATGTGTCCGTCTGTTGGTCCACATCTAGATTTGGATAGGAATGTTGAGTTATTTGGGATGAGAATGGCCGACTTAGTTAGAATCAGGTTATTTCAATTGGCTGAGATACGTGTGATAATTTGATTTGCTAGGTTGTGCTGATCGAGTTTTCGATGAGGATATTCAGGTTTGGGCTTCAAAAGATGATGGTTGGGTGTCAGATTTGTTCTGTGAGATAATAATTCATTTTTTAAAGTTTTACCTTGCATTAATAGTGCAAACTTACTCTTAGGCTAGTTGAGTTATGATTGATTCATTGGGTTAGACTTGAATAGGTCGGCTAGGATAAGTTTGGTTCCTTTTGTCAATGCGTTTTGTCAATGGTAAGTTTGTTGAGTATAAGGTTAGGATAACTTTTTTTAAGTTTAAGAGTAGGTGGACTTTGATATATGTAAGTGTAGGGTGAGGTATCAGTTCGTTGGGTGTAAGAGTAGGGTAAGTTTGTTGGGTACCGTATATGATTACGGCAAGTATGTTAGGAACAATATAAGGTTAGGGTAAGCTTTTTAGGTACAGTACAAGGTTGAGGTAAGTTCGTCATGTATAAAGTTTGTGTACGTCTGTTGGGTATAAGGTCAGGGTAAGTTTGTCATGTGTCGGTGGATTGGATCATTGAAGTTACAAGAAATCTCGGAAGGATTTGTTTCAAATGTATTGGTTTATCTTTCTTTCAAGAGTTTATTTTCGGGTTTAAAAATCATCCCATTCTTGGAACACATTTCAGGGGGTTTATCGAAGCCCTGGTGTACTCTGTACATGTGTATCTACACAAATGATACATGTCCACACTGGGTAATTTGGACACATACCATACTTTGTACAGTTCTGCTACTTGAGCTGAATGATGAAGTTGAAATTCTGGACAGACCTCTTTCAAGATCCCTTTGTCTGAAATTATTCATTTACATGTTGAACAATCCTGAAATGGCATCGATTTTGGGAGTAAAATAATGCATTATTTACTGGATAAGTATTTCTACTTCTTTTGGGAAACACAAAGAAGCAGTTCATTCAAGAATTTACCAGCTCATTCTGAAAAATGAACCATTTTTCCCCAGCGCTACTTTTAGTGCACAAGTCCGTCGTAATATATGTGTAAATTTTGTAGGGTATATATGCGTAGGAAGGTCAATGCTGAAGCATCTCAAACGATTTCAGAATTTTGTAGCATCACTGTTATACAAGCCCATGTAGACATACCAGGTGTATCAGTTTTGAAGATTTGGTCAACTTCTGCAGCCAAAATTAGTCAATCCTAGAATTCCGACTGAAGTTTATAGTTACTACTTAGAATTAATCCAAACGTGTTTCTCTACAGCACTTTATTCACACTAAACCAATTTACATTCAAATTCACATTTGCCTTCAAGGCGGAGACCAAAAATTGTTTACACGAGTTCACATATTTTCAAATCACGTCTTCGAACAGTCCACTTGCTTCAGATTTCCTCGTTTCCGCCGATTCATTTCTCCATTGGTTCGCCACTGGCAGCTTTCTCGCCTTCCTTTTCACTTGGGTGTCCATTCTGAGCAGCAGCAGTCGTGCTTCCCAATGCCGGAAACGGGGAACGAGAGATGGGAATTTCGCGTGCTCCGCCCTTCTCAATTGCCATTTGTTTCGGCGCAGTAACGCTAAGAACTCCGTCTGACGACAGGGTAGATGTTACCTCCTCCGCCTTGACTCCTTCAGGGAGAAGGTATTTACGAACGAAGTGACGTGAGATGTAACCATGTTCATCTTCCTTCTCATCATGGCGACCCTCGATCGTCACATAATTATCCACCGTTTTCACGTGAACCTCCTCCGGCTTGAACTGATGAACATCCAAACTCACCTGCAATAAATGAATATTTGCGTCAGCGAATTATCAATGAACTCTGTGAGAATTGCTGTCGCGAAATAATGCCCATGCAATAGCGACATCTGCTTTACTTATCGGAAGTAAACGTTCTTGATTTAGTCAGATGTCGCCACGGCATGAGGCTCTTCACGAGATACAGTATTACAAATTTTCACACTTTACCTTGAACTGATTCTTGTCGTTCGTAACACGGGACAATCCAGATCTTCCACGGTCCATAGATGACCTCATTGGAGCCAATTGACCTTCCGGATGGCGATGATGGTGTCTACGAGGGCCAAAATACGGCATCATCATACCAGGATCAAAAAGATCATCGTCACGCAGTGGCATTCCGAAATACTGATCGAACAGCGAGTGGCTGCGAGACACGTCATCGTACCATCTCGGGAAAAACGGCACAAGTCCAAAGCTCGACATGATTTCCTGTAACGAACAATTTTTCTTCCAACCATTGAAGAGCAGTGTGTCTTTAGCGTCCGTTATGAGTGAAAAGAATTTCCGACAACACGACGATCGACTTTAGAAGTTAGTGCTCAAACTTTACGTCTTAGAATAAGCGAGCTTTTTTCTCTTCACGAGTTCCCTTCGCTCTGCTTGGCTTTCACAGAATAACTTAAAAATTGGCGCAGGTCGCGCTTTTATACTCGCCTGCATTGTAAACAGAGCAGATGGGAACAGCTGTTACTGGAGGAAGCGCGAATATTCCAGGGAAAACCAGTTCGGTTATTGTGAGGGAGAGACGAGAGAGCGAGCTTACTCTAGTGGTATCCCCGGACGGAGGAATTTCACTCGTGGTTCCATTGAGATTGAGCGCAAAAACTCGTCAAATATCTCAACTAAAAGTCGTCGCTATAATTTTAAATATTTCTGCAGTTTTGCAGTAGTTTTCACTCGTCTAACTCCCCGTTGAATGCTGTTTGTGGACGTAAAGAAGAAAACCCATAACTAAAGTTAGTCGTGAGACTCGTGACGTGCATGTTGTTGATCCAGACGGTTCCATGCCTACCCTCTCAGCGACACGGTATTCATGTGGTTCCAGAGAATTCCACCCTCGTTCTATTGTCGCATGGTGCATGTCTTGTTTTTGTGCTTCGCCGAAAAACCGGCAAAAAAAAGTTCCCTGAGCTGTTCAACGACCGGCCAGCGCTACTAATTTTTTTAAAGGCAAAATATGTCATGTGGGCATTATTTTTTTTGCGATTTTCGATGCGTGGAGACTTGAAAAAATGCTCGGACACTCCGCGACGTCCACGGAAATTTCATTTAATTTTTGTGGAGCACGGTGATTTCTGTGCTGCAATTAACGAAAGCATAATTATCCTGTTGAAATTTGATGTAACAAGTAGCCACCTAGTGATGTATACGCCGTGTTGCATACATTTTTACAGCCTATAAATAGTGGTAAAAAACAGATTGGCTTCTGCGTTTTTCTAGCGTTTTACTTCACGTTTCTTGGTACAATATTTATTCCCCTTGATTCATGAAAAATAATTTTATAGAATTACTATAGTATATGATAAATCCTTGAACGTCATTCCAACATTTTCTCACCCAGAGGGTGGAATTAAAAAAAAAATGAGTAGAAAACACACCCAAACCGTGCGATGAGTCAAGACGTTTTAACATACATACAGTATGTGCAATATGTCTCGCGCTCTTTTCCATGCAATAATATTGAATATGTCTCGCGCTCTTAAAACTATCATATTCTAATGCATGAATATCCTGGTTACATAATTTTTTTGGCTTTAAGGCTGAATTTAAAAGTTTCACTTTGATTTTCGATGCAGAATTAACAAGTAGAAGATGTTCGGTGACATAGAATTGAAATACCGTAAATGTTTTTCAACCGGTGCTCCGCGAAGGGCTCCGCGAGGATGTCCCTATGGGGCTCCGCGGACACTTCAGAAATATAAAAAAGGAATAAATTATGCATCAATGAAACAGAACATTATTCCAAATTTGACTTTTTCGCATTGAATATACCTCAAGAATAAGTGGGCTTCTGAGAAAAGAGGAAAACAACCGTTTCAGGAATGCAACAAAGGACTTTAAAAAATACAGTAATGTTTATTTGCCGAATGCCGGGAAAAATTACTTGTACGCTACTGTACTGTATAGAATACAAAAAAGGGCTGGGGGTCAAAAAGGTTGAGAAGTTTGAACTATAGAGCATTTTGACTCCACATGACTCAATATAATGAGATGTATTTTTTTTAACTTTTGAATTATCCCCTCAAAGAAGATGTCCGACTCTGGAAACAGCCAAGTCTTTCATTTCTTAGCTCATCGAATTTCCCACCAAAAATGAACACTTCTATCCGAAAAAAAATTTGAACTCTTTTCTGATTTGTGCACACTTGCTTTCGGCTGTTTGAAGCCTTTCGTGCAAAACCAGTTGCTTTCCAGCTGGAATTCTGTGGATGCTGAGGACACTCAAAATGGAGCACAAGCGGCTCACCGGAACAAACTCGTTATGAAACAACTTCCCTTCATCGAAAATGGCGTTTTTTTTCCGGTCCCAGTCAAAGACTCTCTCAGAATCCCAGTGAGGTAAACGTCTTCTAACGGGAACAGAAATTCGGACGATTCTTGAAGTTGAGCATGTGCCTGGAGAAGAGCTTCAACGACATCCGTTGTCATTAAATACGCAGGTCCCGTTAAGTAGTCCGGAAATGCTTCCCGCGGAAATTCGGCGTTCGAGACGAAATACTTGGACTTCGGGTCTCGGTGTGGTTTCCAGTCGGACGCCAGACGTCCGAACATGCCACTGATGGAACTTCCGTTTCCGGATATGGACTCCAGGAATTTTCGAAGTACCAGAACGTTGACAAACGTGTCGTCGTCCACTTTCAGAACAAACTGAGGCCTGATGGTATCTAGAATTGAAGGCCTCCTAAAAAAATACAGGAGGAATATAAAATGTGAGAGTAGCTGGCAATTTAAATACACGCCTATACAATGCAGTATACTGATAAAAAAAATCATTAAAAACAAATAAATGGCCCCTCTCCCATTGAGGAGATGGTTTTCATTATCACTACATAATTTTTAAATGTCCCAAGTCCCATTAAATTATCAGTTTACTTTGAGAATTGCTTGCAATGGCAGCAAGAAAAATAAACTCGACAAAAAGCTCATCGATAAAATCCCATGGGAACTGAATTAGCGCGCAGAATTGTGAACAAAAAATTACGAATGCACTACGGATTTTAAAAAGTTTAAAATGACTGAATTATCTACCTTAAATCGGAAAGCATGTACAGTATTATGTTGCTAGCTGATTTTCGAATTTTCAAACTATTTTTCATTTCATTTTCTGTAGTAGAAGAATGAAATCACCTGCTTTGGCAGCAAACAAGTTTTGACAAAAATACAACAGGTAAAAATGTGAGAATGAAACACTCATAGAATTGTTTCTTGAAAAAAAACAGCAATTTGGATGTGGAGTGAGAATTATGCAAACATTTTATCCACAATGACTGCTGCTCTATGATTTTTTCTGAAATCTCTTTAAAATAAAGGCATTTTCTAGTGTATTTCTCCCGAACTGCAATAACTCAAACCACAATAAAATACTGTATCATGCTACAGTCGAATCCATCTCAGCCAATTTTCAAGGGACCAGCAAAAAATTTGACTTAGGCAGGAGGTTCCAACTTTGAGAGGTTTGAGTTATTTAGAATTATAGATGCTTTACCTATAGAATCAAGCATTTTTATTATGGGAAACATTGAAGAATTGCACTAAATTGTACAATTCGATATTCTGGGACTTGTGTTGCTTCTAAAATGAGTTGACAGGGCACTCAACTTTGATGAGACAGGGGTTCATTTGCCCAATTTAGTCTGTCACATTCTATCAGAGCACATCAAATTCCATTTTTTGTTGTTTTTTCTTCTTTCCTGTTTCAATAAAATAATAACCTAAAGGACTCAAAAATTTGACTTATGGAGGTTTTAGAGGAAAGGCCTCTAAGAGTCTGAGTTAGGGATGTATTTTAATGCATTTTTTATAAAGGAATCCGGATGGGGACTCAAAAAAATTGAATTAGGGAGGTATTTGACTTACCGACGTTTGACTTAGCAAGGTTCAACAGTATTAATGTAATCAAATGTTCATCAAATCATTTTCCTTGCCTCTCATTATTAGTATGTTTTTTTTGTGGCATCTGTCAGGCCGATTAATGACAAAGAATTAGAGAAAGGAATGGACACAGTCAGTCAGCCTTCAACGGCTGGATCCTCTTTAGTAGAGTCCCTTAGAAAGCAGCAATTTAATCCAGACACACAGAAATCCGCGGAAGGATAATAAGTACACAGAGTTACAAGACAGACAATCGCGCTATGACGTAAGTAAGCTCAACTGCTGTAAGGCACACACAAGCTCTGAGGATTGAATGACGTATTCCCAAAGTCTCCGGGACTTCGGTGTCGGCTTCCGCTGCCGGAGATTTCTATCTCTTGCTCTTGACCCGGTTTACCGCAATGCGGCAAACTGGGTACCTATCCGCTTCCTGGTCTGTGTAATGGCGTTGCTGCGCAGTGTGCCCAAGTGAGGATGCTACGCTTGGGTCACGCCGCGTGGACGCGACCCCACAAAATCCCCCCCCTTTGGTCGACGACGGCCGAGAGGCTGGAGACGGCCAAAGGACCCCGAAACGGGGTCGCGTAGATGTTGCTGGTCGCCGGGGGCTGGGGATGTGCGGGTGCGGTGGCACTGGGGGACGCGGAGCATCCTCGACCAGTCTGGATACGAGAAATGGTGGCGCGCAGGCGCACCAGGGGGTCCTGAGGAGGAGAGAGGAGAAGTTTGTCACTCAAGTAGGGGATATTGCCAGGGGCGGAAGTCCCCAATTTTGTCACAAGTGCTGTAAAAAAGTTTTGAGTGGTAGTCAAGTGTCTGAAAGTTCGTTAAAGAAGGCAGAGGACCAGTGTCAGGGTCTTTGTGCTGGAAAAGATCATTCTTTTGTCTTGTCCGGCGTACTGCATGGCACTGCATCCCGGCAATCAGGTCCTGCTGCGCATGTGTTTTTTTTGTTGGGGGGCCTCCTGTAAGGAAATAGAACAGAGACGGGCCGGCAGTCTTACCGTCTTTTTGCTGGCAGAGCAGCCCTCGGGGTGTCCGTCGCGATTTGTAGAAATGCGAGGACGGCCGTCTCGCTAGGAGGCCGGCACCCGGTCATGCATGCACATCCTCAAGGGCTCCAGGAGCCCGAGGGATCCAGCGTTGCACCGGCGCGAGGCGACTCAGTGTTTCTCCTTTCCTTGTCAGAGGTGGTGGTCTGAGCTGTGGTTCTTTCTTTTGGTTTTTCCAGATCCTTCAGGCGACTCGCATACCAAAAAATTCAAACAAAAGTGGGGAAAGATTGCGAAAGCAAAACCAAAGAGAACCACGTTACAAAGAACAAAAGTGATCGCGTGAGATTGCGCGAATTTCAACAGGTTGCATTCAACGCTGGTGCCACAACAGAAAGGAGAAGAAAAGATTGTGGACTTGATTGGAGCAACATCATGGACGGCGGAAGGAAACGCAAACATAGTGGCAATCCGCCGTCGATGCCAAAACTTTGGGCGTCCAAGGAGGACGTGTTTGAGCTGAGCATCTCAGGTAAGTGGCTCGGCCCTTGTATCTGTGAGCAATCCTTGAATTTTGCTTTGTCTGGTCGGTTGCAGAGGACGTCAATGAGACACCTCCTGATCTGGTGATTGAGGAGGCTGCGGAGGCCAAAGCGCCATCTGGGGTGGCCGTCGAGGTTGCCGTCGAGGCTGCCGCCAAGGCGGTGGAGGACGTGCCTGCAGCTGGGGCGTCCGCGGCGCTGAGTGTCTGGCTGCCGGAGGTTTTGGAGGCCAACGCCTCTGTCCTTGCTGGTCGGACAAAAGACAGCTGGCAACACCTCATGGCTCTGATGCCGATGGCGGCGTCTGTCAACGCTGCAACCGCTCACCGTCTACGTCTGGAGGAGCAGCTTTGCCGAGAGACTGAGGCCGCTGAGGCAGCGCACAAGCAGCTCAGCTCCGTGCAGTCGTCCGTCCAGGGAATGACGATGGCCGTTGAGGTGGCAGAGTCTTTCCGCCGTCGGCTTTGCTTGGTTGAGGCCGAGAATGCCGCGCGGGAGCAGGAGTTGACGCGGCGTGTTGCCTCTCAGTTCCGTGTCGCAACTTGCATTGCTTTGCAAAGCTTGGGGCAGGCGTTTCCTGCCGGCGGGCAGGTGTTCCTGCAGGAGGAAGACATTGTCGTTCGACAAGAAGGTGAGTGTCCTGCATGCCTAAGCAGCAGTGCCCTGCAATTGATGCAGTGGCTTTTGGAAACAGGTGCGCTTTGGATGGTGTGGATGGCGATGACACCAAGTGTCAAGTTTGTGTGGGGGCCAACGATGGACGTCGTGCCGGTGTGGTACGCCGGGATGCGATCCGAAGATGCCCCACGGGTTGCTGCAGTTGAAGCAGCCGCGGCTGCGGCTGTTTCTACCCCGCGTCCGGTGGAGGCACTAGCAGCGCCATCTCGTTGCCGATCAACGCCGCGGCGGGAACCCTCGGCCATGAGAGAGGACGAGGCGGCACCGCCGCTACAAGCGCCATTGCCTGAGGTAGCGGCGTGCGGAGATGATCTTGATATCGAGATGCTGGATGCTCCTCCAAGTAAGTGTTAACGGGAAGGGTCGGCTAGAGCCTCTGTAATGCTGGTTGTTTTTTGGTCTGCGCAGTTGCAGATCTTCCTGAAGTGGAACATTTTGAGGTGCTGACGGAGACCTGGCGTTTTGAGCTGGAAGATCCAATGACGTATGTGCGGAACGTGAGTGAGCAACAGGGCGCTGTTGGCAATCGGTCCCGCTTCATGCGGAGTTTCCAGCTTCCAACGCCGGGCTGCACTGTCGCCGATTATTGGTTCCGGTGCGTGCAGTATTTGAGAATCCCCCCCGTGCCCAGGGGTTTCAGCAACGGCCGCTGATGCATGCTGGTAATCGGGGATTTGCTGCTGTCGATGGCTCGGTTTACCCGAGAGGCGTACTGCTTCTTTGGCCAAGTCAGTTCCCGGTCGAATAGGCCTCAACCCGTATTTGACTACTCGTACTTGACAGTGGATCTGTCATTCGAGGTGTTTCAAGTGAGTACCTGGGTGGGCATGGGGTGTGACGGGCTGTGCTAAACAGCGTTTTGTGTTCTTGTAGTGGAGCTTGAGCGGCTTGGCCGCATTATGTGGCCAGAAGGCGATTACGCCGGCGGACCTGCGCCAGCTGGTGTGGGCGGATCTAAACCTGCCGGTTGACATGGAGTTTGTTGCGGTGCTGGTACCCATCGGGACAAACGACATCAAGTTCCTTGTATTGCGGACGGGACATTGCCCGTTCTCTTCATTTACGACGTTCTTCGCGCAGCTGAGGATGTACCGGCGTTTGGATGCCCGGCATTTGCGCTTGGCGCGTCGCCGCCGTCGGACGAGATGGACAAGGATGCTTGTGCCGTCGTGCATAGACCTGATGGGTATCCGGTTCTTCCCGTGCGGGCCTGGCGAGGCCCAACGACAATCGCTCACCACATGCATGCGGGTGGGCTTATGCTGTCCTTGTTGCTGTGGGGGTGGCAAAGATGGTACGGCCCATTCTGGGCCTATGGACCAGAGGGTACCCAGCAGGGGTACTACGCATCCCCAATGCCCGGGGGCATGATGACGCTGTTGCTGGCTCGGTGCGCTGACTTCCATCGCGATTTCGGTCACCTAACGCCGGCAGCGGCAGGTTTCATGGCGCGGGACTTGGCGGTCTTGTGTATCTGGGCTGTGGCCCTGGTAACCGGTGAGGCACCAGCCCCGTACGGGGTGTGCCCGGGGTGTGCCCCAGAATGGAGGCGGGACGGGACCGCAACGGATGGTATTTTGCCCTTAAGTCCGCATGACCATTGCGGTGAAAATGGATTGCGGCCATGTGTGCCACAGGCACTGCCGTCACTGGACGGTGTGGGCGCTGCGGGCAACCCATTCTTGCAGTGAGTAGAGCAGTGACTATTGGGAAGGTTCTTGTTGTAACAGTTTGTGCGCTCTTTGCAGATTTGACCCAACTGGCTTCTTAACGGGCGCGTATAGCCACACGTACAGCCACGTGGGGCTTCAAGGTACGCGGATGACGGCCAATCTCCAGCGCGCCGGGATCCTGCAAGTTGGCGCAATCATCATGCATGCCAGCCATCGGATGGTGGTCGTCGAGACAACAGCCCTGGGCGCATGGGTAGTTGGTGTGTTAGGCCGTGTTTTTGTGCCATATGCGTTGAACCGCGCTCGTTTTACGCGGCACCGCGATGCTGACAATGACGGTTGACAGGTTCGTGGTCGCTGATTTGTTTGTTTAGGTTGAGACGGTGAAGACCGTATTGTACAAACTTGTGGGCTGCCCTTGCGCTTTGAGGGATGGGCCTTCGTGATGATTTTTTGATTGGTCCTGTCGAGCGCTTCCTGCCGGTATTGTTTGGATTCCCAATCCCCATGACCGCAATCCCTTCTCAAACTGCGCTGTGTTCTGGAGATGTGAAACGTTTGTGATTTTGTTTGTTGCTCAGTGCTTGGTGCACTATTGGTATTGAACGTTGGAAGGCATTGTTTCTGGGAGCTCGCTTGCGCAAACTCGCGTGGTGCCCAAGTAGATGGGTGGGTTGGTCTGGTTGATCTCGGTGCAGCCACTTTTTTGTTGTTGCAAGAAACTGATTTGGTGATGAATTGCGACTGCGGGTCTGTATTGTTGAAGGTGATAAAACTTAGTTACTCGGCATCTTTGGTGTTTGCTTATTCATTCTTCATCCAGATATAGATTCCGGAGTGCATACAGGAGGTCGTTGTTGTCCTGCTGGACGCTGTGCACTTGCACATCCATTGGTTCAGGGACGGGCCATTGGGGGGTTGGTTGACTGGGTGGAAGGAATTGCGGCAAAGTGCCGCGGGCCGGAGAGGGTTCCGGCTTGGGCAGGTCTGGCTGCCGTTCCACTTTGAGTGGGATAAGGTTAGCTATTGACTGGCTGCGCAGGATGTGTGGTGTCGAGGTTCCGTCGGCTTGGTACCAACATGAAACGAAGACGTCCACTGCGTGAATTTTTCCATCCCGCGGACTTGCGCGGACCGCGACGATCCTGCAAAGTTTCCACTTCAGGCGTGACACGGGAGTGTCACCCTTGAAGGACGCAACTTTGAGCAGGGCTACCTGGCCCTCCTGGGGCTCGAGGTGCGTGGGCCCGCGGCCCATGTGGGTGGGAAAGGTACATAGTTGGGTCACGTACCCAACGTAAAAGGCATGCCAGAGGTCTTTCAAGTAGTCCATGCGCAACTTTGTGCGCCATTGTAGACCTTTTTGTCCATGTATTCAAAAATTGAACGGGTGGGGGACCGTAGCAGTACGGATCCCACGCCGCGTCACTGTAATCTTCTCCTCCGGGTTCAAGAACATTGAGGGGGTGATGCAGATCGGATCATTCCGATCGGTGGGTAAATACGTTAACGGGCGGGAATTAATCATCTGCTCAACATATTTTATTGCCTCCATGATGGTGGAGGGGTATTTGAATCGAACACCTTTGAAGGAGCACGCTAGGCGCCCTTTAATCATCCCCATCATGCGTTTGTAAAACCCGCCCCACCAGGGAGCACGGGCCGCGTTGAAGTGCCACTGAATGTGGTTGCAGGCAAAGTGCTGTTCAAACTCCATCTCCTTGGCTCGGAGAAACCGTGGCCAGGCGGCCTGGAATGCGGAGCCGTTATCGGAGATGACTGTGGTGGGGCTAAGGTCGTGGGAATGACAGAATGTGTTGAACGCTGTCACAAAGGATTCCAGGGAAACGTCCCTGACAGGTTCTAGATGGACTGCCCGAGTAAGCAGGCAGGAAAAGACACAGATAGACATGGTTTTTCCGTCCAGGGTCTCGAATTGCCCTGCAAAATCAACCCCTACGGTCTCAAATGGCTTCATGCCAGAGTACCGATAGTGCGGGAGGGGCGCCAATGGCTGCACAAACGGGAGGTTATCAAACCTTTGGCACCATGGGCACTCCCAAATGATGTTGCGGACTGGTCTTTGTCCCCCCTTCATCCAGTAGCGATGCATCAGTTCCCTAGGATGGCGGTCGTTGACGCGTGCCGCCACTTCTTGTGAAACGATCGGATGAACGCTTGCAGGAGGGGGGGTATGTTGCCCGTCCGAGGGACTGGGATGTGGATGAGTTCCTTGCGAGCTTCGAGCCCATGACGCTGCCGGGGCAGGGACACATCGGTGTCCTGCCGGCTGTGGGACATGACCAGGCGCGTCATCGGGTCCCATTGGAGATCAGGACGTCGCTTATTTTTCTGGTTGTTGGTCACGTCAGTCCAGGCTGTGTGATTGTGGAACTTCTGAAGGATGCAAATGGCATCGTCGGTCGCTGCGCTGCTCTTTGGGGGACCAGCCAAGCCAATATTGATTAACGTGGGCGCCGCTGCCCAGTTCGGCCAGTGGTTTGGGATCTTTTTGATGGCGGCTCATAAAATACTCCTTGAATCTGGAGAGCGCCATGATTGTTTTCTCCACTTTATCCCAGGTCCCGGCTTTTTCGACCGTCCGTCTTTCAGCTTGGTAAGCCCATTCGGGGTCTTCCCGAGGTTGGGCTAGATTTGCTTGTACATTCAGGGGCGCACTGGGCCACTGCGCGCGGTAGGGTAGCCACTTTGGGCAATGCCACCAGAGGGTGGCCTGTTTGAATGTTGATATGTTGCACCCTCTTGATGCCAGATCGGCCGGATTGTCCGTGCCGGGCGTGTGCCGCCACTGGTGGACGGCGGTGCTGGCGGGAATCTTTTGCGCTCGTGTTTGCAAGTAGCGATCGGTTTGCGCCGCCGCATTCTGGATCCATGCGAGGGTGACAGCAGAGTCGGTCCAGTAGTGGACGGTGTGCCGGCGCAAATCCACTTTGATGGAGGCCACCATGGCAGCTGCCGCCAACTCGAGGCGGTTAATTCGAAATGCCGGGAGAGGGATGCCCGGTTCTGGACGGCAAGCTTTGGGGATTACTTTGGATTTGCCCCAAAGTAGCCGCGTTTGCAGCCAGTCCCCCCTGGACGTGAAGTAGATTGCTACTCCCAAGGCAATGCTGCTTGCATTGGAAAAGACATGGATGTCGCCAGGCTCCTTGACGCGTTTTGCGACTTTTTGAGGCACTTTGATAGATGTGGCCTGGAGCGCTTGGCGAATAATGTCATGCCAGACCTTCGTCTCCTTTTTTGAGAGGAGGAAGTCCCATGGCGCCTTGGGATGCTGTTTGTTGAAGCGCTGCCAAAGGGCTTTGATGGTGGTAATGAAGGGGGTAATCAACCCTGGAAGGTTGAGAAGTCGCCCCTCTACCCCAACAATTTGCCGCTTCTGCAGGCGCGGGCATTTGAGGAGCGCAGCAAGCAATTCTGTGCACACGCTGAGCGTGTCTGCCTGCGGAGTGTAGACCGCCCCCAGGACCTTGTACAGTTTTGGATCGACTGGGGTGCTGCTGGTTGGATAAGACCATTTTACTTTGGTAAGGTTGAAGCTGCCGACTTTAAGGGCAGCAGTTGCGTGTTGCAACTTGACTTCAACGGCACAAGGATTGTCACCTGTGAAGAGGAGGTCATCGACGTACGTTGTAGGGTTGAGCTCCTCTTGTTCCGTGGCAGACATGATGCCGCGAGTTACCGCTTTGTGGTATAAAAATCAGACTGCTGCGTTCAACATGAACGGCGTGCAGTTGATGCCCCATGGGAGGCGTAGGAACCTAAAAAACTTGTGCATGATGCTGCCATCTGGTTGCAGCTGGGGCCATCGAATTATTAAGACCCATTGATCTTCGGGGGTGAGCTCCACCTGGACAAACGCTTTGCATATATCGCCAATGCCGAAGTCCTCGGTGAACCGCCACCCCAAAAGAATCTCAGTGATGCGGGACAAGATGTTGGCCCCTTGGCTAAAGAGTTGATTGCATGACAGGTTGCCCGGGTCTGCCGCATTACCAGCCATGACGACCCGCAGGGTTGTCGATGAGCTGGATGGCCGTGCGACCCCATGATGAGGCAATTCTGTGTAGGCAATGCCTCTTTGGTTCATTTCCTCAATGGTTGTGGGCGTAATGACGTCGTCATTGATCCAATTGGTAAAAAATTCCTCGTAGGCCTTTGCCATTGGGCCACCAGCCCGGAGGAGTTTAATACAGGATTGACTGCGCTGCGCCCCGATGCGCAGGTTAGGTTTACATTGGTCCGGGTAGAGAGATGTTTTTAGAAGGGGCGCCACAATGCGCCCCCCTGGACTGACGACGAGTTGGCGGAGATACACCTGGAATTGTTTGTCTCTCGAGCACTGCTCTTCCTTGGGATTGCCCAAAATATTGATGCAATCCTGGTACTCATACTGCCGTATAAGGCTGTTGAGCTCGCCGTCAGCAACCAGGTTCGGCGCTTCTAGCGCCATGCATACGCGGGGTGCAAGGATCGGTCCTTGCACTTGCTGGTTGTCCAACGTTCCCCTCGCTACAATCCCGAGGTGCGTGGGCACCCCAAGAAACCCTTGAGTCCAAATGGGAGGCGCAATGTCTCGGTACAAGGGTACCAGGTCATTGCCCCCCAGGACAATGTCAAAGGTCAGAACCGTTTCTGTGAGGATTTGCCGATCCGCCAGGTCGAATTTCTCTAACCAGGGGACGGCGCATGGGTTAGAACCCTTCCATGGCTCGACGTGAGGTACGACAAGTGCCACTGTATGAAATGTGGGGGAGGTTGGTACTGCCCCCCTGTAGGTGAGGCAAACAGCCTCCGTTGCTGTCACGGGATTAGCCTGTTCTACGCCGCCAATGATGTATGGCGGACATGGTTCTGTGATCAAGTTGAATCTCTGGACGAGGGCCCGGGAGATGAGTGTGAGCTGGGCCCCCAAGTCAAGGAGAGCATACGCAGTATGCCATTCAGGCTCCAGGCGGATTGCGGCCATTTCTAAGAAGGCACACGTGGGCCCTGGCCGCGGAGCTGAGACGACCAGGACGACGCAGCGTTCAGCCGCGGGTGGTTGTCAGCCGGCCGGTACGGCCCGTTGCTGTTGCACAATCGGGGCTGCAGCGGCAACTGCAGGTGCGGCTGGTGCTGCCGGTGCGGGCGGTGCAACAGGAGCCGCTGGCGCCACCTGTTGGACGGCAGGGGCGGCTACAGCCGCAGGCCCTCCTTGCTGTGCAGGCTGCTGATTCCGCTGACGGTTGCGGTTGCACGTTGTTGTGTGATGCGGCTGCTGGCAGTGCCAGCATCTGTTGGGTGACATGCAATTGTTGCCGTAGTGGTCCCGAGGGAGACAGTTGCTGCAGAGCCGACGCTGGCAAATGGCATGCAGCTTGTCTCGGACAGAGAGGAGACACCGGGTTGCCATGTGGTTTGCGGCGCAGGAGGGACACGTAAAGCAAGCCTGTTGGTCCCGGCGATTGTCCCGGGAGTTGTTGTCCTGGTTGCGACGGAAGTTATTATCATTGCAGCGGGGTGGTCCGCGGTTATCGTTCCTCCGGTTTGGTGAGCAACTAAGTGGTTGGTCTGAGGAACGTCCGCGCCGCCGCCACTTGCGTGGGGGGCTGCGGGAATGCGACTGTCCTCGCCAAAACGATCGTCGCTGATTGTTATTCCGGTTTTGTTGTTGCCGTCGATTCCCATTAGAAGTCGATGGAGCCGCGTTCGCCAGATTGACGTTGGCCGCAACCACTGGTGCGGCGGCTGCTGCGGCAGGTGGGGCCGCGGCCGGGGCTGCAGCGGGTGCTGCGGGAGCAGCAGCACCATCAGCCGAGGCCGCTGCGCCCTGAAATGCAAGAACTGGTGGCGCCTCCGCCATGCGGAGTTTGTGCCTGAAGTATGATCAAATGAATCGGTATTGCCGATGCGGGCGAGTTGCCCAGACCAGGTCCAGCTCAGGCATCTGAGCGTGGCGGTCGGTGTAGGCCTGGAGTACTTCCAGGTGATTACCCTGCTCTAGATGCGCGCGCAGGACAGGGCCCATGTGGAGGTGCACAAAATTCATGTCGGTCTGAATTGTGCTTAATTTCTCGGTTATTTGGACAACTCTGTTAAAGTAGTCATAGAATTCTGGCAGGGTGTTTGGTGCCAGAAGGCGATCAAATTCGCGGTAGAGCTTAATGCGTACCGCGTCCGTTTGCCTGTACTCGGAGAAGAGCACCTGGAGAATGCTTAGGTAGTCCATGTTAACGTCTTGGTACGCAAATGGGCCGACATTTTCTTTAGCTTCACCATTGAGGTGAAGTAACAGTACTTGAATTTATTTGATGTCCGTGAGTTGCATGGCTGGAATGATATGGACTGGCAGAAAATCACACCAAAGGCGCTCAAACGGATAATTTGAGTCCGCTTGGCCAGTGAATTTATTAAATGAGGCATTGCGGGCCTGTTTCTTGTATGACTTGACGAGATCATGGTAGGATAGGTTGGTGGGTTGCCCCGTCCTGTATGTCGCAAGAGAGTGGTGATACGCCTTGTAGGGTCTTCCCTGCAGTTGCAGGATTAAGGATGGCCCAGACTCCAAGTTGCCGTAGCTGGCCGGAGCTGGTGGGTGTAATAGTGCGGGCGCCATGGGGCGCAGAGGGACAAGTTGCCCCATCGCGGGATGTGATGCTGCTGATCCCATGCCGCGCGACGTGCTTGGCATGTGCGACAGTAACACAGGAACCAGCGCCCCCCTGGGGGAGGGCTGAGGCACGGCGTGCGCCACCAATGTCATTGGAGGCACTGGTGCCTGAGGTGCCGCGGGAAAAGCAACCCCTAAGATGCGCGGTTGCGTCGGACGGAGGTGCGGCCACCCCCCGGTCATGACATCCATGGATTGCACCAGAAGGGTGTTCACCTCGGTTGCCAATCGCGTGAGGGCAGCGATTTTGGGCTGCAAGAACTCAGCAGGTGATAAATTTATGAGATGCGCTGCGGCATCAAAAAATCGTGGTACAACGCTCTCGAAGCATTGTTGCGTATTGCCAAGTTTGGGAGTCCGCAAAATATAGTCAACCACGCCTACCGCGTTGGCGAGGCAGAGGACCTGCTTAATAATTGAGGGGCGGCGTGTGGTCGACGCCAAGGAACGACCACTAGAGGCCGCGATTGAGGCGGCGCCGCGAGACACTGGACGCTGAGATCTATGTTTGACGCCTGAAAGAGGCGCCTGTTGCGTGCGATGCAAGGATCTAGACCGCGCACTGTTGCGGCTACCGTTGCTTGATGGGCTCGGGGACAGGCGATGCTGTGGCCCTGCCGGTAGAGGTCCCCGCCTTCGCGGAGGTTCGTGCGTACCACGGTATGGCTCAAGATAGGAGGCGTGCCTGGGACTGCGCCTTCCTCACCGTTCATTGTGCCGGAGAAAAATTTCACACAAAAAGGACTGGTGAGTACTTACAGGCTTTTTCCAGAGGGTGAGGTGGGCTGGGTGTAAACGTAAGGGCAGCAAGGCTGCAAGTTCACACTTGTAAATTTCACACTTCAATAAAGAAGGGAACTGTGCCCAAAATTTGCGAAGAAATGCTGGGGTTCGACCTCGTAGAGGCAAACCCACTGGCCACCACTTTTGTCAGGCCGATTAATGACAAAGAATTAGAGAAAGGAATGGACACAGTCAGTCAGCCTTTAACGGCCGGATCCTCTTTAGTAGAGTCCCTTAGAAAGCAGCAATTTAATCCAGACACACAGAAATCCGCAGAAGGATAATAAGTACACAGAGGTGCAAGACAGACAATCGCGCTATGACGTAAGTAAGCTCAACCACTGTAAGGCACACACAAGCTCTGAGGATTGAATGACGTATTCCCAAAGTCTCCGGGACTTTGGTGTCGGCTTCCGCTGCCGGAGATTTCTATCTCTTGCTCTTGACCCGGTTTACCGCAATGTGGCAAACCGGGTACCTATCCGCTTCCAGGTCTGTGTGCTGGTGTTGCTGCGCGGTGTGCCCGAGCAAGGATGCTACGCTTGGGTCACGCCGCGTGGACGCGACCCCACAGCATCTCTGAAATTTTTTTCAAGGTTGTTTTCCTTTTACGTTGTTTCATCTTTACATGAAGCTGAAATAAAATGTAAAAATCTGGAGGTTTACCAGTATACTGTGACATAAAATGACCCGGTTTTTTCAAAATCCTACAGCAGTCAAAGAATCGATGGTATTCAGACTAGGTCTGTTCCAAAATATATGGTCATAAATATATTCGAGATTTTCATTCCCGTGGGCTTTTTTTACCTGCGGGAATTCCTCTCCAGGACATTTTCTCCCATGTCTGCAAACCTTGACATCCATCGAAGCCCAAACATGGTTTTTGCAGTCAATCGCCTGTAAGATTCTTCACCCGGAACTATTATTAAATCGCAGAAAAAGTCTGCAATGTCTGCGTGTTTTGGCGGAGAAACCAAGAAAAATGCATTTGCTGTCCGCCGTCCCCAAGTGTTTCTAATCACACTGCGTTGTTTGTCGTGATTCCAGGACGAGAGAACCAGGGTCACCAATCCCGGAATTCCTTTGGGTTTCATGTAGTTCTGAGAACCACCCCGTTGGGTTCTGCTGGGTTCGTTGAATTTCGCCACGACGTCTGTGAACATATGGTACAGTATATATTGAAGGGGTCAAGATCCGCTATGTTCCCAGAAAATCCCTTTGTTACAGGAGAAAAAAAAACCCCATCTTTAATGTACTTTTTTTTCAAGCACAAACAGCAAAAATCAATGCGGATTCTTAGAGTAGAACCCTTGAATCGGACGATCTGATTTTTGCAGAAAAGATTTCAAGAGAGAGGTAACTGCAAAATTGCATGATACAGCTGCAAATTCTCTCTCTAGGTTTTTCTTGCGCTAAAATTAGTGATGATGGTTTTTTAATACGTGGTTTAGCTTATACTGTATGTATTGTCCACAATATTATTTACAAATATTTTTTTTTACATTGACTTGAGACTGCGTTTGCTTTCTTATTTCTATGCTGCTAAAATGAAAACAAATTATTAAAACATCACCTGAATCCGTTGTTGCTCCTCTGAACTCGATTAAGGCTGCGTAATCCGAGTGTTTAATCTGGGATAAGAAAATCCAGAGAAAGCCTGAAATAATCAACGAGAATCCTACGATTCTTTCGGCTTTTCTGCGTCGTTCCACCACTTTATTTTGTTCTGGCTGAGCTGCAAACAGCAACATATGGGATAGTTTGAGTCAGGGAGGAAAACTGACTCATATAATGTTGTTGGAAGTCAAGGCAACCGAGATGTTTTTTTGTCGAATTATTCCCGACATGCGCTTTGCATGCGAATTATCGTGAGCCACGCGGTTTTTTGTTGGGATGTTCTGCGATTTTAGTTTTAGTTTCTGTCGAAAAGTCTACCGAAGAATAGATTTTACCCCTGTCAAAAGAAACAAAATTCACGGTTAGATGAAATGTCGGGATGAGACAAATTTTGGAAAATTCCCATGAAAGAAAAATCATGCCATTCAAAGAAGTAAGAAACATACTTTAAAACATGTATCCACAGAACTAATACTTTGCCAAAAAAATGGGAAACCCACATCAACCCACGCAGTGAGGGATAAAAACACTGTAGGTAAAAAAAGGCTCAGAAATCATATCATATGATACCAATAATAAAAAGAATAATAATAATTGTCAAAGAAAAGATCCCATGCTTTTAAAGAACACAACTACTGTATCTTCAAAATGGATGTCCGTATAAACCTTCTTGAAATGGAACTGGACGAATGTCGGTAGATTTGAATTCGGCGATACAAGTTATTGATATCATTTTTAAATGAGAACAATATGGACAACTTTATATTTATTCATTTTTTGAAATAGTTGCTGTTGAAGTATTATCAGGAAAATGTTCTTGTGTTGAGCGAAAATTGCTCTTGTCATTTCGTATGACGTCACCAGAAACTGTAAACAATCATCTTCTCGTCCTGATTATGTGACAGCAGTAGAAGAAACTTAAAATTAAAATAAAGGAAAAGCCATGACTGCATCAGTCTCAGCAACAGTACAGTACAGTACAGTATTTTAAAAACTTATCTGCCTCCTGAAAACGCGTGAAAATGCTTCTTTCTACCATTTGTCTTTGCATCTTTTTGAAACTCGTGTGCTTCAACAGTTTCGCGAATATTGTTATTGAAAATGTGAAGAAAATTTGCGGGGTTTTGCTCACGAAATTTTAGTTTTGCTGCCATTTTTTTCATGTTTTCCGACCAGGTGTTTCGGAGCATAGAAAATAATTTATAATGAGAAACTAATTTTGCAAATTCCTATATTAAATGTGCATTTTTCGAATCTCGCGTCCTTTAATAATCAGTACCTTTCTTGACATGATATACTGCATCTATAATGAGTCTTTCAATTCTACCGAGCAGACAAGCCATTTTTTTAAATAATCACATCATGAAATCAACTGCTTCGATATGTCTTACTTCCGCGCTTATTCAAATCGTTTTGGTCGTCATTGTCCCTGTCAATGGAGCTTCAACAATTCGATTTCCCGGCGATTCTCAAAATCAACCAGATAAAATGATCAGAGGACCTGATGATGAGATTGATTCTGGGATAGATGCATTTAAAGCCAATCCTTTAATAAACGGGATCGTTTCTAAACGTGCTGGACGAGTGATATTCGCCGATGATGCAGACGACGATGAACAAATTCGAAGCACTGAGGAAGAGATGCGTCTCCGCAACGGACCAAAAAGAAGCGATCATTTAAAATCTATCTTTGATCGGGTAGATGTCTCTAATCAACTTCATCCACCACCGCATCCAATCGATACCATCATCGGCCCCTGTAATTGGAACAACCTCGAAGTGCTCTACAATGGAAAGTGTCAACGATTACTACGATTAGGCGTGGCAGCGTGCAACAGAGATCCAAGACAATGGTTGGTGATTGATCCAAGAACTTGGACGCCGGTGTGTCAAACGAAACCATGTGATAATGCAGGCGATTTCTTGTGGGAAGACGGAAATTGTTACCCCGCGACACAGCCGGGCGAAGAAATCGGAAATCCTCTGTTGGAGCCGTGGGTGCAAAGCGACCTCTGTGGATCAAATGAAGGGATTTATTACAATGTTCACGGGATCGGATCGTGTGATTGCGCTCCCGGCGCTGCGTATTCCCCTCAGAGTCGCGCTTGTCACGTGGTTTACTCAAGGGGCCATTGTGAGCTAGGGCAAGTTTTCATGCCTGTTCATGATGCTGTGCAATGTTTGCCTAACCCTTGCAATTTAGAAGGGGAGTTGCTGTGGGCTGATGGTCTGTGCTACATGAAATGTGAGCATCTATCAAATCAGTCAAGCTTGTCAACCTAAATATTCATTATTACATGAAAGGTCAACCCAACATTAATGAACATACAGTAAAATCTTGTTACAACAAATGCCATTGCAAACACTTTTTCAGTATAACACACTTTTTCTCAATTCCTGATAGAAAACCCACAGAATACATTTTAGAACAATCTAATTACAACAAACTTCCAAATTCCACCACAAAAACCTATTTTGGGTAACGTTAAAAGATTCCCTACGTAGAAATTTCCTGACTCAAGCACGCACAATCTGAAACTTCCAATCTCAAATGTGACTGTCTGGTTCTTATATCATGGATGATGGAAGCAGATTTAATCAATGACAAAACATGCTTCCAAGTGGTTACACACATCATTCTCCCAGAATGCAGAGGGGTTTCCAGCAGGATGAAGAGATTGGCATGACTGATGGAATGCATGATTGAAGCTAGTTGTTCAAAAGATCACTCATTGTTTCAAACAGTGATATAAAATTGGAGAATCCCAGAAAAAGATCTAATCCAGTACAATATATAGGCATGTCAGATGTGAAAATGTTTTCAAATTTCATTAAATTTTGAAAATCTTGCTATAAAAATTATTTAGTATGACAAACTTTTTCTGAAGTCCCACAACTTTTTTGTTACAAGACTTACTGTATTTGCTATTGCTTGATATTATACAGGGGGTTGCAACAGAAATAAAGAAGAACACTTTATATTAAATTTAATTCTACCAGGTAAGATCCCTTTTGGTATGTTATGCAGAACAAGAGTCTGGGAGTGTAGTTTTGTTCATGATGCACATATTTTTTTCAAGAGCAGGAATATTGAGGTGACAGAAAATCCAAGTCATTTTATTGTTCTTGAAGGCATTTTTATTTAAGCTCTAAGGCACCATTTCTCAGAGTAGCCTATATGGAAAATAATTTAATTGGTTCCTGTAGCTCAGAATGAAATCAAATGCAATGAAGACAAAACAGACCAGGATGTTTTCTGAGAAAATTTTCTGAATCCTGCAGTTTCTCATGGACCCTGTCCTTCTGGCCAAGTGGTGTCAGTGAACCAAAAAACCCTCTTGCCCACGTGCACCACCTTGGAGCCCGACGTGGACATGAAGGCGTTGATTGTGGTGCCCACCAAAAGACACACCTTCCGTGGTCTCGACTGCTCCTGGGTTGGTTCCAAGTGGCACTTCAGCAGTGGAATGTGTCCAACAACATCAAGCTCCACCAGCAGGAACCATCACAGGAATGACCTGGACCTGGAAGACGATGAAGACACAATTTCAGTGGTGGGCGAATTTCGCACCGTCGGCAACCCTTTCAATAGTTTCGGACAGCATAAAAACAACATTGACGCTTGTTCTTTCGGGTTCATTCGGAATCCGAAAACCAAGAAGTGCGTTAAATGGGCCGGAAAATGAATCAAAGGATGTATAATGAATTCTTTCAATACAACGTTTATTTCTAATATCAAATGGCTCTGACACAAACTTGGCACAGTATCGGTAATTTCTCCCCCATATAAAACTCTATAAATTAAGGACGCGTTACAAATAATATGCACAAACAACTCTAGATTAAAAATTGCGGTATTTCAATTTTTGCTCTGAAATTTAATTATCCCCCAATCAGGACAGATTTCAATCCTCTCTTAATATTTTAAAATAATGCCTGTATGATCAAAATCATTTCTGCATGATTCAAAGAATTTCTGCATGATTTATAGAATGTCAACAAATGAAATATTGTACTGAATCATGTTTTCTTATACACTATTTGTACAGTAAATTTTTCATTCGCACCGTGGGAAGATCGTGTAAGAAAATGAAAACTCTGCAAAAGAGGCGTAACCTCAACGTCTTCAAGAATAAAAGGTGCTAACATTATCTTATGCATATTAAATGAGTTTAATAATGTTCATTATTTCTTAGTCATAAATACTGTTCATTTTCCGAAGTATCGAATTGGGCTCCAAATGAAGTCCTCGCCGAAATATACTTCTTTTAGCAATTGTTTGGAAGACGCTCATGCGCAGGATGCGAAAAACATGAGGGGTAGAAAGCTCCAGGTTTCTCGCCCCCTGGTACACGAGCACCCCCCGAAATCCCTCCCATCCTATTCGTATCCCAGAACCCACAAACCAGGTCTGTGCGATAGAGTTCCCTGACCCATAGACAGCGCGCCTTTCCCCTCCAGGGTTTACCTTCCGTTTCCTGGGGGTTCTCGAATTTGTCTACCCACATACCCCACCTTTGCTGGGGAGGCTCGTCCCAACCTGGAAATCGCACCGTAAGATGTCTAGCCTGGAATACCAGAGTTACGTAGTAAAAATTCAGTTATAGTGAAATACCCCTTATAAACAAAATTTTCAGAGGTTCGGACTGGTTTTTCCGTAGACCTGAACATATTTTGGATTCCTTATGACTAATACATTTTGTTGGTTTCCTCCATTTTCATACAGTACGTTCGTTCAAAATTTGTTTCCTTATTGTTCTTCCTCTTTGAAGAAATCAATCTTGAATCATTATCCAATATTGCTCACAGCATGGAAGAAAAAGTTTATTTAAAAGAAAAGCATCGATTGATTCCATCAGAAAATCAGGAAACCTTGCTTATTTCGGTTTTGACACATTTTTTTGTACAGCAGTATCCTGCGGGGAAACTTTGCAATTGTGCTTCATAATAATGTGCTGAAATGGCAAAAAAAAAAACTGGATTTTAACAGGTTAACAACAGAAATTAACAGGTTAACAACAGGTTTTTAACAGAAATTAAGTCCCGATTTTCTGTATATATCAATTAATTAAGATGTTTCACAATAACGCACCTGTCAGGTTCCAATGAAGGTGGTTGTAATGCGTTTTTATCTGTCTTACTTTTCCCACATCATTAATGTACAAGCAGCACCCTATAAGATCTCTAATATTGTTTTCAAGGAATAGAAAACTGTATTATTCTATGCTATTTTGTAACTGACTCCATGTTGACACTGCTCAATAATAACTTAATTCAGTCAAATGAGAAGAACAATTTTCTAGATAAAAATGGAATCAGGCTTCCAAAAATAAAAGGACTCACAATTCTGTGAGTCAGAATGACATTTTGGGCTGATTTGGCCTTTAAATCTTTAATTATTGAATTAAATTACTTTCACATTGATCCTTCACATCACCTATATTTCTATGGGCGGTTGCAAGCAATTGAGCGGAATCTTTGGAAATTAGGGTACTGTACTTGTCTTGTAATTTTGCAAAAATGTCTCATTTTCAAGATTTTGAAACACAATTTATTTCCCTCTATGGTGTTGGTATGTAAATAGGGAAGGTCAATTTTTTGCCCCGATTTACAGGTTAAAAAGTATACATGTTTTCGAAAACTTGTGTGGCAGTTGTGGGTTCTCCGCAGAATGACCGACGGCCCCAAGTATCCGTTGCTCTGTCGCCCGTGCCATTTCCTCCCCGCGTTACACCAACACCAAGATATTTCCCCCCTTTTCCACCGCACCCAGCCATACGGGTTCTCGCTGGGAAACATGGTATCTTTCCGGCAGCGGCCGAATGCAGGGAAGGAAGTGAACGAGCACTCCTTACTTCTCTTGGACTTCGGGTAATGGTTGGGGGCGAGGGACAGTTTTGCGTGCGTTTTGAGCGTTGCGGGTTGGTGGGCACATGGCAACAGTGCGAGCACCTTATCTGTTCGTTTCCAGCTTCTTGCGGATGCTGAGTTGCGAGGCTAGAACAGCATCATGTGGTCGTCCTGATGCGTGAAGAAGATTCGTGATTTCTCTTCATGTCTTGGCGGTATCTTCGCTTCTCAGCAGCCGTCAAACATGCTCTAATGCGGATCGCCTGTGTTTCTATGCCAATGATTCGTGACTGTCCAGTGGTAATCCTTGGTTTACATAGACTGTTGACCCTAATGGTGGAGTAAGTGTCTTCTAGCTTTAATCTGCAAAAGGTGACGCATTTCTGTGTTCAAGCTCGACCAAGCAGTAATTTTTGCCCCACTTGCAGTTCGACTTGTCTTTCACTTGTACGATGTACAGTACTGTACTACCATATTCAGTGCTAAATCGGGACTCTTATTTTGAATATATGTCAGGGTGTATCTTGCATATACGCGGGAATGTATGCATATTCTATGATTCCTTGAATTTGTGTAGACGGGATTGCTTCTGATGTCCGATATGCACTCTTGAGTACAGAATTTCGATACTGAATTTATCCTTCAAGGGTGCTTTATAATAAGTTGCTGCATAATTCGTTTTTCAAGTGTTCCGAGATCAGTGACGAAAACATGGATAGGACATTGCATTTCCATTAAATCCCGAATTATATGCAAGGTTGAAGTACAGTACTGTATATGAACTTACGCCAGCGAAAATGATTCCGTGTGCGCGAAGCACTGAAATGAAAGTTCGTTTTATATCATCCATGATCTCTCGAAGTTGACTGATAATGATTATACGTCAACGTATTGAAGCGATGAACCGTCCTGAATCGTTCGGCAATCGTGCTAAAATTAACACGATTAATCGAGCGATTTTTAAATAGCGAAGGGGAAGTCCAGCGGGTAACACCTCGCGTGTCTTCGTGGATCACAGGAAAGTTATTTCTGTCGTTTGAACAGACGTTTTCGTTAAAGAAGTACTGTAATTCGCGTGAGAATGGCGAAATCCTTCAAGGAATCGTGAAAAAGTGCGAAGGTATGCGTGAAATCAGACGGTTCAAGAAGCAGCGAAGAAAAGGGCCTCATTTGTTACATTTTCCCGAACGCGAAGTACAGTACGTTCTGCTGCGTTAGGATTCAGATCCCAAGCAGTTACGGCCCATTCCGCGCTTGAACGCGTGAATAATTCAACGGGAATTCAGAAAAGTTTCGATCACCGTGTTGTTTTTGATGGTTTCATGAATAACCTAGGCGGAAGAATGACTGAGCTAATTTGAATATTCCGACTGAATGCCGTTTGCTTGATCCTAGCTGCTGTCGCTGTGTTTCTTGAGAAAGTATTAGTGAAAGGAGCGAATGTCCGCGACTCCGGTTAAAACCTCTTCATTCTGTCTTTCGTTTTGTTTCTCTTTAATTTTTCAAGGGCTTTCGCGAAGTCACTGTGCTGTGGAAAAGGTTAAGACAAAGCTGTAGTCTAACTGGATTTACTTGCAGCTATTTTTGTTCCTTAATTCTACGATGAATGCTGTAAATATTCTTTAATTTTTCAAGGGCTTTCGCGAAGTCACTGTGCCGTGGAAAAGGTTAAGACAAAGCTGTAGTCTAACTGGATTTACTTGCAGCTATTTTTGTTCCTTAATTCTACGATGAATGCTGTAAATATTTTCCAGCAGGATGAATTAAGTGAAGTTCATAATACAGTACTGTACTATGATTTTCATTGCTTCATGAAAAAGTGCTCGTATGGCTGTTGAGGACCTTGAGGTATCCAAAAAAATGAAGTGCCAGTTATTTTTGGTTGACTAAGTATGGATTAACTTGAATTTATCTTCATGACACCGGGGACCAGTGAAGAATGGTTGTTCAAAGTTTGAAGGTCAGTCACATAATTTGACAACATGAATCTTCAGGTTCGTTTCGCTTTACAGTTGGAACCGATTTCCCTCTGCAAAAATTAAGACCGTGAATCCTCTTCGTGTTCGAGTGTTGGTGAAGCTTTTTCGATGACATTTTTGTATTAGTGAGCTTACGAAAGGCCGTCTTTTCCCGGTGTTACTATAAAGCGTAATCTTCTCATTTCTCATTTCTCCATGTCTTTCACTTTTTGCTGATCGTATATCGCGGGAAAAAATTCCCACGGAGTGCAGCCTCGTTCGTTCGGCTTGGTTACAGTTCACACTTTTAAATCAATCTCGTTGCATTAATCAATACCGTTGTGATTTTCACCTTTTGCATGTGTTCGTTTCCGTCGGGTGTTGACCTCTGAAATACCGTACTTGTGAACTCATGATTCCCAATATCCGGCGAATCTACGCGTCAAGACTATCTTCCTGATTTCCCCAGCCGGGGATTGAAAGACTACATCCACTCTGATCATGGCTACTACGCAGTGAGTACCGTACCTTATATTATATTTTGTACTTCATTTTTCTGTTCGCCTCATTTGTATTCATATTCTATTACAGTATCAGAGAATTAAAACGTGTTTTCGTGAGTTACCGACCACCGAAAGTGTGACTGACCTTGAAGTAAACGTGGTTCCGAAGTCTTACGAATTCTTACCTAGCTGTAAGACTGGCAAAATAGTGACTACTCGACTTAAAGTGGAATTCATGTCATTTGAAATACAAGTAAGATTGAGTATGAATTACAGTACTGTACAATTTTTTCTTCTGATTCCTCTTCCAGAGCACTCCTCGATCTCTGCAGATGCTCTGTTCGAGATTACTTTATGTTTGTACTATATCTCTCGCTCTTTAATTGTCAAATTTTTATTTGTGCTACTCATCGTTGGAGTTGAAAGCTTCCTACGTGAGATAATCGAAGCATTAAGATGAAAGTTGTGAGTGCTTGGAATATGTTGGGCTAATTTTGTTGTTGAGTAGTGCTTCAACTAAGTATTTGGTTTGATCTAGTTGCGTATTGCGAACCTTAACTATTTTTGTCATTGAAAATTGTGTGTAGTCTGGTCAGTCATTTACAGTCAATGTATGAGCAGCAAGTCATTTTGATATCTTTCGATCACAGACTCAAGTGCACCAAAACCAGCTCTAAGAGCTGCTGATGGTTAATTGTGTACCATCAAATCTTCATCCCTGTTTTCATGTGAACCTTTTTCTGGGTACAGTAGTGTATTATGGGTTTGGTGGTAGTGAGGCAATGGGAAGTTCGTGATGGAATTCCAACGTCGCCTGGCACGTCGAGGGTTCCCATAATGATCTTAATTCGTGGATAATAGCTGTAAACTGTTCTTGGTGATTTCCACAAGCACATCGATTGTGCCGAGGCAAGATTTTGGCCCGAGGCAAGATTTTGTGCCGAGGCAAGGCAAAGCCTTACACGCAATTTTCGTTGTAAGAAATCATTGCCGGTACGGTTGACAGTGTGCTGAACCTAGAATTACAAATTTAATCGAGCAAAGACGCGTTCGCAGAAGTGTTCACCTAATAGTTAGTGAGTGAAATACAGTAGTTGAAACAAATTTTATCTTCATAATCTTTTACCACATGCACTAGAAGTCCAACAATTACCGGATCGCCAAGTTTCCGCTGAAGGGGAAATTAGTAAAATAAATGTGGGGGTGTCTGGTGTCGGACACTTCGCTATTTTTGCTCTGTTTTTCTTGTTCAATTGGCAAAAGCAATGTCTTTTATTTCAACGGCTTATTCTACCAAGCTGGATTTTTGCATTTGGGCGAAACAGATGTTCCGCGTTGTTGACGACCTATTCGTGATGTGTCAAAATTAGTGCCTTTTGAAAGCCTTATTCACTTGCGTGCAAATTTTAGCAATATTATTTTGTTAGCTCTAAATCGCTGGGTTTCTGGAGAGGAATAAACTGGAATCCTTTTTTTCCTTGTATTAGTTGGCGAATTCCCCAGTGGGGAATTGGGTCATTGAGCACGTATATGCTACAATACGTCTAGAGAAAACAAGTTCTTCTTCGGTGTATTATCTCTATTATTGCTTTCGGTGGCTGTGGGCTAAGTTGTATCGCATCCCATGTGGAATTCGTGCCAAGCTGAGATCGGATTTACTGCCCAATCCGTTTCTTTCCCCTTGACTGGCTCCTCTAGGCTTTATTACGTAAGAGTTCGTGGTTGAGATGAGTGGATTTCTCTGTCTGTTGTGAGTAGTTTTGCGACGAAGAAGTAAATCTACCGTAATAATGGACTGAAATTGCCGTGGTGCAGCTTTAGTCCGGGGTATCAAATTTATTTTGGAGCTTTAAATGTTTCGAGGTGAATGTACTGGTAATTTAACAATGCCAAAAAAATGAATCGGAATGTTCGCTGGCTAATTCATGCTCATTATTTGCAGCGAATACAGGAATACGTTTTCAGCATTTGTGCCTAAAAGTAAGGAAAAGACAGGAGCATAAGGAAAGAAAATATTTCGATACAATTAATTTTTCCTCGAAAGTACTCTACGATTATTGCATTTAAAAAAATCATTATGCTTATCTTCTATGTGGTCTTATAAAAAATAGAAACTGTGTGATACTGTTCCGTAAGTTTGAGCTCCGGAGTATGTCGGGGTGAAAGGCATTTAAATTCTTGTTCTGCTAGACTTAATTTTTAAAATGAGTAATATATGTTTGTTGAAATCATGAAATCAGACGGGGTAACGTAAATTGACGCAGTTTTTTGCGGTCATGCGGATGGACGCAGATGAAATGGATTATGCCATTCTAAACCTAGAAGCTGAAATAATTATTTTTGACAACAGAGTTGTCGTTGACGATAACGAGACGTATTTTGAGTATTTTCACGATTTTGAGCTTTCCTTAGGTGAGAAACTTGTGTATGAAATTCGCGCTGAATATTTGGCACCTCTGGAGCTCATATGTGAACTCTTTCATCCTGGGCAAAGTTTAATCGATCAGGTCCCTATTGCAGTAGAAAAGCGGGTCGTGAAACTTGATCGAGGAGAACTTCGACTTCCCGACGATTTGAGTGCATTTTTTTTTGCATCATTATTTTATAAGGTATAGTATTCGACATGGAAGAGTGCAAGCTTGATTGATCCTCGGGAAGCCCGCAATTTAGTCGACATCTAATTTCTCATCTGCGAGAATAAACGATGGATGATCTGCGCAGTATTTCGTGTGACGGGTACCTGCAGCAGACATACATCATTTTTCTTTAGCCTATTCGCAATGAAATGAGGTCGTGGGAAGCCATACAATACCCAGTTCGGTTTGCTGCTGATCATAGGTTCTATATGGGATTACTTTTTTCTTTCCCAAGGCAGGTTTTCTTGAACACGAAGGGATATATATTTTCTTTTTGCTGATGGTCGTGCGTGATGTCCCTGATAACAATATTAGCTCAGGCTTCCGTGCCATCTTCTGTCACAGATTTTCCTGCTTCGTTTTTTTTTTCCAGTTCCATATCCCCCTTTTATTCATGCGCAGTTTTTTGTTCTTGATGTATCGATCGTCCTGTTTATTGTCTGGGGACACGGAAAGAAGATGGAAACGGATCCTTCAGAGATGTGTGGAACCAGCCCATGGTTTCTACGGTTGGGTATTGGTAGGAGTTCCCGCCGAATTGGCTGTTGGGAAATATTTGACACGAATTAAAAATGCCGGCGTGGAGAAAATATTTTTTTGTCCCCGAGATTTTTTTCGTGTGGCCACAGTGTCCTAGAGGGATTAGCAAATTTAGATTTTAGAGCATGATCCTACATTAACATGAGCACAAAAATTATTTTTCACCTTTATTCAAAATATATATTCCGGGGTATGAATGCATTTTTTTTCGTATGAATCCTTTTTTTTTTAAACAATTATTTGTCCTTTTTCATCTTTCACTTTTCATTCTTCCTTGCATACATTTTTTTGTGCAAAATTTCCGCCTTTGTAATTTCATAAGTAGGCTCTGTGTGAAATTGAGTTGCGGCAATGCAATTTTCCTCGTTTTATCTCCCGGCATTTTCTCATGAGTCCTTTTGTATTTACGACCATCTGCCCACTCCAAACTTTAAAAAAATGTATTTCTACGATGGTCCGTAAAAATGTGATTAAAAGCTCTCTATGTGAAGATGAAACCGATTATCAACATTTTCGAAATTGTGGCGATCGTCTGGTGCGAAGAAAGAAGAAATCTTAATTTTGCATTTTCGCCAGAAAGCGATTGATCATAAAAGTGCATAAAGTCTCAGATGATCGTGTCGATCGAATGGATCAAGTGCAGTAAACCCTGCAACAATCAAGAAGCATTTTAACCGATTACGTGATCGTGATCAATCAACTAATGACAATCACATTTTCAATCTAAATGCTTATTTTTAATTCGACAAAAACTGCGATCAAGATTTTCAAGCAATTCGTTGCCCAATAACGAGCTTTAGAATATGCCAAAACGCCTTGCTTACACTTCAAGTTCAATTTACTGCACGTTTTTGGAAGTCAACGCAGCTCAATTATCGGGTAGGCGGGTTAAAGTTATTTGCAATGAAGTACTTTACTGTTCATGTCAAGTTTGCCCGCGGTAAGAAATGACTGGAATCATTTTCCACAAAGTCACGGAACCAAAACAATTTTGCCGTGTCAGCTTGATTGCATCAATACTCCGGCGTCTGACGCAGTTCCATGTTGAAATGCCCTGCGGTAAAATCCACTCAACTTTTTTTCTTTCCTGTTCATATCTTCATTTTTCTTTTCAAATGGAGGTAGTTAGGATTTCTTTCATGACCGCAAACACGAGGGAAGGGTAGAAAAAAAAAGGAAGGTAAATATTGCACTCGGCAAGCACGAGGATTTCACGAGTCGGCAGCGTGATCCTGGTTGTGACCTTGCATGACTCGCGATAACTTGCGCAGAACTTGTGCCCCCACCCGGAAGGCATTTTTCCCTCTTTCCCGCAATTCTAAGTTTTTTTTTTTTTCAAACAGAAACGCGTATTAAAAAGGAAATACAGAGTAAAAAAAATCCAGGGAGAGCGAAAATAAAATGGCAAACGGGATGAGGTGATGTCCGGCGAAACCAGGGATGGGATTCTTGTTCGCAGATGGAAGATTATGTGGCAATCAATGCAGATATCAGCTGTTGATTATTGTCATCTTTTTGTTTATTTATTTTTTACGGAGTAATATCTTGGGCATTTTTTTTTTTTGCGGCGGGGTCAAACGGGGAATGGCAGGGATCACCACTGGAAATTAACTTTTTTCAGCAATATCTTCTTGTGCTTTTTGCGTTTGTGGTTTTTGCTCTTAATTTATGGAGTGGTAAAAAAATCTAGCCTCTTTCTCTCTGTTCCTTTTTCCAAATTTTTTTCTCATATGCGAAAGTACATTTTTTTGGCCATACCTTCTCACGGGCAAATCACGAATATTTTGAAGCAACACTTACCTGTTTCCAGAGTATTATTAACAAAGGTTTCATTCGAATCTTCCTGACTTTAAAATAAAAACAGGAGGTTGGAGGGGGAAAAGTTGTTTTGCGAGTCGTGAAACTCGAAGTCTCTAAAAGTAACTTCACTTCGTCTGTTGCCAGGTGAACATAACAGTATTTCGTCCCTGCTATTTTCCTTTTATTTTCGTATCCCCAACCACAAAACCGGGGTTATAGTGGTCGCGAAACCACGTGATGGGTACGTGATTCGCGGAGGGAAACGAATCTTGTAACGGGGAAACGACGTCATCGCATGAATATTTGAGAATATCATGAGAATATCAGTCACTACTTCTTCCACTTTCATGGAACTAGGTTCAAAGCACCTTGCCATAATTTCTGGGTGTACGGCACGAATTTCTTTTTCGTCCTGGATTTTTTATTCATTTTTTTTTGCCAACACGTCTGTGATACTACAGTCGAACCTCTTCAAGTCGAACTTCAAGGAACGAGCAAAGAATTTGAGGTAGGGAGACAAGACTTTTTGTTTTGGGAAATGAAGAATAATTGCAGGTAATTGTAATTGTTGATATTCTGGGCCTTAAATTGCTTCTTATATGAGTAGACAGAATGTTGCACTTGGGAAGCAAGGGTTTATTTTCTCAATTGATCGCTTGAAAAGACATCAAGTTACATTTTTTGCTCTTTCTTGCATTGATTAAATGATAGCCAGAGGACATCCGGGAAATTCGAGTTTTGAATTAATTTTTTCTAAGGTACTGTATTTCAAACCGGGACTTGAAAAAAATTGTTTGGGCTCGGGAGAGGTTCGAGCTATGGAGGTTCAACTGTACTCATAGGCAATGCACAATTGATTTAAAAGTCAGACAATTTCAAGAATGCAGAGCTATAAAAATTCACGAGCTGCGGATTTTCAATGGGGGGTTTTGAAGAACTGGAAAGTACCGAGTGCTGCAGTGACTCAAATAATCGCTGACTGGTGAAGGCAGCACGAGGCAGACATTCTGCAGTCAGGCGGCAAGCGCGTGCTTTCCAGACCAGACCAGCTGAAAATCCTGTTTTTCCTTCTGCTTTTCCTCTCTCTCCCCCCCCTCCTCTGTTTCCTTTCCTCCATTTTCTGGCAAATAACGTAACGGAATGAAACGAGAGGAATGGAAACCCCGGCAGTTTCCAAGTCTTTCAGCTGTTCAGTCAGCTGTTCGCTCGCTTTCAATCCGTCACGAACTTTAGTGCTGCCTTAAAGGGCGATTCTTGGAGAGCATTCGAGTGAGAAAGCTTTGATATTTTTTTGCGAATGTAATTTGCACTTTTTGAAGCTGATTTTAACACGAATAGTCACTCAGTGCTAGATTCGTGAGGAAATTGTTTGTTTGGTCCATATATGTCAATAAAACTGATGCGTCAAACCCAGTGAAAAAG
The DNA here is from genome assembly GCA_905338405.1 of Notodromas monacha. Classification (NCBI taxonomy): domain Eukaryota; kingdom Metazoa; phylum Arthropoda; class Ostracoda; order Podocopida; family Cyprididae; genus Notodromas; species Notodromas monacha. Next base: position 27,828 of record CAJPEX010001200.1, on the reverse strand, counting down.
GTTTTTCAAGTGATGACGGTTTTTGGGAAACTGACAATTTCAAGTGCTGCGAATCGAAGGAAAATAGAGCTTTCAGAATTTGTCGATTTCTTTGTGGAAAGTGGAAAGACAAATCAGTTGAATTGAAAAAAAAAAAACAACTCTCAGCTCATAAAATACAGTAGTTAATTTCATGTCCCTCTGGTTTTGAGGATCCGGAGTCACTAACCTCGTTATTCGATGATACTTCGTTTCAATGCAATTACTTTATTAGATGGAATGGAAACCCCGGCAGTTTCCAAGTCTTTCAGCTGTTCAGTCAGCTGTTCGCTCGCTTTCAATCCGTCACGAACTTTAGTGCTGCCTTAAAGGGCGATTCTTGGAGAGCATTCGAGTGAGAAAGCTTTGATTTTTTTTGCGAATGTAATTTGCACTTTTTGAAGCTGATTTTAACACGAATAGTCACTCTGTGCTAGATTCGTGAGGAAATTGTTTGTTTGGTCCATATATGTCAATAAAACTGATGCGTCAAACCCAGTGAAAAAGGTTTTTCAAGTGATGACGGTGTTTGGGAAACTGACAATTTCAAGTGCTGCGAATCGAAGGAAAATAGAGCTTTCAGAATTTGTCCATTTCTTTGTGGAAAGTGGAAAGACAAATCAGTTGAATTGTTTTTTTTTTGTTGAGAGTCGAGTATTTTATGTCATCAATTAAAGTACAGGGAGACCAAAACTCCTAGGCCTCAGTGATTGGAGCAATAAGCTACTATGAAGCAAAGTTACGTTAATGAAATAATCTCTTTTGACCTTTTCTCTGGAAAGTAAGGAGCATAATTTATTTTAATTTTAATTTTGTAGAATTGAAAGACTGATCTATCGATGACTTGGATGAAACTTGAGAAAGCTTGTTGATGTCGCAGTGCTTTCGAGTATTCCGATTCGAAGACTTCAAAATCAATGAAAACATTTCAATAATTTCAATTGGATTTTTAAAAAAATTATCCCCTCATGCAGCAGAGCTTAGAAAAATGGCAGTTTTATTTTTGTAAAGCTGGATTACTCCATCAGCTAAATGACTATTTTCCGTCTAATGTGTTTTGGCCAGGAAATATGATCCCCTTATGGGCTGTGGTTCGTATTATTTTCTCTCTTGTATTTTGCGAGGGGACATGGAAACCCGTGGATCTAATTTCGTACTGCGATAAGTGCTGACGTTGCTGCGTAGAAAAGCGGGTTCGAGTCCCGCACTCGAAATGATGAGAGGGAATGTGCACGAAAAGCGAGACCCAGAAAAGGGGTTCTCCTGTTGTTTTTGTATGTACATGTATAAGAATTCCGGGCGGTTCTCGAGAGCATGTGGTCTTCCTGCGCCTCTAGGCTATTCAATGAAGGTTGCTCTCAGGAAACCATGAAGTCGTGACACTTTTCCCCTCTTTAACACGCGTATAAAGTACTCTCCCTGGGCCATGTTTAGACCCTTGCTTTTAATGGGGGTCTTTTTGTCAATCCTCTGGTTTTTGTCTGGAAGTGCTGGTAATTTGCTTTCGATGAAAAAAGAGAGGTTAAGAAACATTCGTCACCCCTTTTTTGCGTATTTTGAATTCAAATTTTCCCTTGAATTAAAAAAAATTTTGTTCGTAACTGACGAGGAATTCATAGAAAAAAATGAGGTTTCGGGTCGAGCAACATTGCGTCATGCTTTGAAAGACTTTTTTTTTATTGATTTGAAGGAAACCTTGAATTCTATGGTTTCCAATTGGTTGAAGTATTGTTTTCCTGAAAGTCTCATAAGGGGTTTTCAAAATTCTTGTAAATCACGGAAAAATAAATATTAATTGCAGGTGAATGTGGCAAAGGTATTTCATTTTGGTTCATTACTCAGGTTTAGGATAAAAAAATTCTATTCAACTCGGAACTCGGGGAAAGAAATGAATTTGAAAATAGTTCTTATCCGCGAAGAGGATTTTTAGCAAGAAAAGGCGTGTGTGTTCATTTTCAGATTTCCTGGTGGTCTTACTGCAAAAAAAGAAAAAAAATTATGTTGCCTGACACTTGTAAAACCGGGAAAATAAGTAAGACTCTGTTTTCAAGTGTTATGTAAGTGTTATACTGTATCTCGATTTTTTTTTACTGAACATTTTAATTTTTCTCATTTTTTTCTCACGACAGAATGGAGCTCCAAATGGGAATGTAGACATATTTTTTTTTAGGTATTCAACGCAAATATTCGTTATCCCGAAAAATTTGCCTTAACTCTTATGTCTTCTATCTTTTGTACATTAGATCAATCCCTCCGTTTTATCAGAAACTATAAATTTAAAATTTAATTCCCTGCTGATCGAGCTGAAAGAAGCAGTGAAGATTCTTCCCGAGTTTTATAAAAGTAACTCTTCTGCTATCTTCCAAGTCGAACGCTTTGCGCTCAACAACTTAATGTAATCGCTATAAAAAAATACGGAACACTTTTTGAATTCGATATTGATTACCTTTTGTCAAAAATTTTCGTTAGGAACTGTTCCGCATTTGTGCTTCACCTCGGGTTCTATGTATCACCAACTCGAAATGAATATTTCTGCCGTCGTAGCGGATTGAACTGAAACAAAGCTGTTCAATTCAATTCGTTTTCAATATGATACCTCTTCAATCCCTGGGCAATTTTTGAAATTGAGCTTCATTCTCCATTCCAAACATGTTCGCCTGTAATCGTGTTATATTCTCGCCCCAGCACGGTTTTTGAATTCAAAAATACCCAATATAACTCCGCAGCTTCGCCTTAAATAGGTTTCAGTTCGCAGTAGCTAAGAGGGCTCAGGAGCAGGTTTAAGTGTGTATAAGCCTCCTCTTGTACTCGACTCCTTTACCCTACCTAAGCGAGAGCATCAGCGCTGGAATTTGAACAGGGGGTAATTTCATGTGGCCATGTGACCATAGGAGGGTTTCCTGTTCCCGGTATTGCGACGCAAGGCTGTACAGGAACGCCTGGGGCGCAGGCGCTGAGAAACGAGGCCAGACGAGGCTGAAAACTCTTTTCATGTTCCCTCCGGTCCTCCCCCCCCCCCCCTCGCGGAACTGAAAGTCTTTCCAGTGAAAGAGAGAAGTTTACCCGAAAAGGGGGGCTTCTCCAAAACAGTTCTTGGTGGAATATTCATGAAGATTTACTTACGTAACTGTGGTTAATGCTGGACGGTTCACGTAATGGACATTTTTAAAATGTGCCTCGAAATGAACTCTTCACCTGCCAACGATTTCAGCTTTGCTCGGTTAATCCTATTGAGAAAATGTACTGCACAGAAAGGGATTTTTTTTCTCGAATAGATTGAAGCTAATTCTGGGAATTTAACTTCTAAATTCAAAAAAGTTCACCTACTCACTAGAACTCTATAAGCACTAACACAACTCATACGAACTAAATAAAAAAATTGCGTTGAAAGTTATAAAATACTACTTAAATGTCAATGTAGGGTCAATAAGTTCATGTCTTTTTATTAAGGGCATTATAAAACCAGTCTGTATACCTTTAAATTCTCCGCTGAGTGACGCTTCATGGGCCTGTGTACTTTAATCACCCTTTCATATAATTTCACAAACGTACTTCAGGTGATTCAATCAACATTTTTGAATATCTTTTCTGAAGAATCCACCATAAAGAAAAAATGCAGATAAAGTGTTCTGCCGAATATCACCCCATTAAAAAAAAAGAATACGAGTTTGAACTTCTGTTGGCATTTTTTGCATATTCCACGATTAAAAGCGCTCTTTTTGCAATGATGAAGTCTTACTTTTCATGTGTGCTCTGTGTTGTTGACTCAAGAAGGAAACACTTTTTTTTTTAATACAAAATTTATAGAAATAAGTCTGAAAAAAAAAACCTCAACAAGAAGATACTATTTTATGCCATACTATTTCCTTTCGCTTGCATAATCTGATTCGAATTTCTCGGTTTTCGTTCAAATATAAATCATAATCCCCTAAAATTAATGCTGGGTCTAATTGTATCCAAAAATTTTCCCTTCTTTGAGTTCACCCTGACTCACATCTTTTGTCATAAGTATAAATATGCAATAAATTTAAATTCAAAATTATACATTTTCTGTCAAGTCGAATGTTTTCCGTATTGATTAAAACGTCATTCAATTGTTGAAAGATCGGCAATTTTTGAAATACGATCTTTGTTCTCCGTGCCAAACATTTTCGCGAGGAATCGTGTTATATTTGTACCCAAACTCGGTTTTTGAATTCAAAAACACCCAATATAACTGGCGTCCAAAGTGAAACGTCTTTCATTCAACAAAGTAATATAAATGTGTTTGAAAGGGAATGTAGTTCTAATATTCGGAATTGAATGGATTCTGATTTTTCAACACGAAAAAAAAACTTGTCAGGAACCCCTGTGGCAGTCGTACATGGATCTACAAATCCTCGGACGGAGGAGGAGGAGGAAGGAGTCGAGTGTGTATCCGCGTGCGCCCGTCCTTATCTCCTCAGTTTTACGCCTAGGCTCTTGCTCATGCTCCTCCTTCTCTCCCTGCTTTGGGTCTCACAAATTCTGGAACCAAGGGGGTTCTAGAAAGGGAGTGTTCTAGTGAGGAGGAAGGGGGGAGAACGGGGGGAGTATCGCTGCGAAGTCCGTCGATTCGGAACGATTTTCCTGGGGAGTTGTGGCCTGGGGATCCCAGTTCGCCCTTGAACTTGACGTCGACCTCTGTGAAATAATTTGCCTGTGTTTCTTCGCAAAAAAAAAAAAAAAAAATCCCCGAGATAGCAAAGAACGGGACATGAAATATATTTACAGCATTCATCGTAGAATTAAGGAACAAAAATAGCTGCAAGTAAATCCAGTTAGACTACAGCTTTGTCTTAACCTTTTCCACAGCACAGTGACTTCGCGAAAGCCCTTGAAAAATGAAAGTTTCGAATTCAAACCGTATTTCTTTTCAATCAAGAGTACCTTCGAAGTTCTTTCAGGGGAATGAAAATTGAATCCAGATTTTCTCATGCAGTTGCATTCGAGTTTTGGCCAAAAAAGAAATTTGGCGAAAACCTTTTAATTTGCGACTTCATCGTTTGAAAATGTGCTTGATCCTTTGAACGTTGCTTCTTAATCGAACTTGTGTTTAGAATAATTTTTGTCAGCGACAGAAGGATTTATGAAATTTCCTAAAATTTTGAAAGATAATGTCGGAAGTTATTTAAAAAAAATTGCGAACAAAAACCCCACTTTTCGTGAAATAGCTGGTCGTAACCTCACCCGAAACTTAGCGAGTAAATTCTGAAAGTTCCAAATTTCATTTTGAGAATTCAATCTCAAACAGAATTCGCGCAAGAATAAAATATTTCGAACGATATGCATCGAAATTTCAATATTTGCGCTGTTTTTTGTTGTTGCTGAAAACGGAAATGCAACAGCATTTCGATCTAGATTCCCGTCTCATCACGCGTTTTATTTAATTCATTCGAGGGAATGGATAATTCGATCATTTTGGAGTTTTAAGGAGTGTACAACCATTAAATACTTCTAGAATTTCTAATGAAAAACATCCGCGTCTCTTCCAAAAAAATTTGAATGCAATGGAAGAATTCATGCTAGCGTTTCGTGGACGTGAAATCCCATTTTTCGGCTGTGAAATATGTATTCAGCCTTCCAATATTTAATTTCCACTTTATACCAGTCGAAGGGAAATAATTCCAATTTATTCTGAACGGTTGAAAAGGGCGTTCGTTTGTTAAAAAAAAACCGGAATAATTTGTTGGAGATGGTGAAATTGCAAGGAGATGCTATTCCTGAAGACGGAGATTATTCCGTTGGGTGAGTTAAATTCTCACTTTTTCATTAGACGTTTGCGTGTTTTACGTTGTAGGGATCTAACCGTGCTTTTTTAAGTCAGTCCTTCGTGGAGAATAATCTGGAGAATAATAATATTGTACTCCTTAAAACTAATTTATTTTTTTCGGTTTTGTGAGATAATACCGTTCTCCGTACCAGACAGATTTTAGACGGAAGTTGGAAGAGGATTGCACGAATTTCAAAGCTTCCTTCGCTTTTCAAGAGTTTCGAGACCGAGTAATACTAATGGTGGTTCTTCTATTTCGCAATTACCTAATCGCGATGGAGGTAAAAAGCTTATTCTGCATATCGTGAAAACCTGTAAAAGGAGAAGCTCAATTCACAAACTCTGAAAATGCCTGAGTCATCAGATCGGGACTGATTATCTTGGATGATTTCGGCGAAAAAAGCTTTCTGCACCATTTTGGCACTTCTATCCGCTCTTGTTTTTTTTTGTTTTTTTTTGCGTATGTTTCTTCTGTGGTAACAAATTTCAGCCGAAATTTCAGCCGACTGGTTTCGAATCGATGAGCATTATAAAGAGACGAATTTTTGATGAAGTAATGCTGGATGCGTAATGTTCTCTCGAATTAAAAAAAAAATTTTATAAGGGTTTCCCTTGGCGAAATTGAAAGCTAGATTTTCCCAACTTTTTTCTGTCAGTTGCCATATGCATTCGCTCTGGAAATTCTGAAGATATATACCGTACTGTATATATATACGGTATATATTTTTTATTTTTATTTTTTTTACACCCATTGCGCTTTCACTGGAGGATATCGAATGTTATGACACTTCTACATGACGTTGTTTCCACTCTTTGCTCTTGAGGAAGTGAAGCGTGGAAGGCTCGCCTTAAATGATGACGGCCAAACTGAGCGCCATGGAAAACTGAGCGCCACCCAACTGCGCAAATCTAAATACTTCATAGCGAAGTGTGATAACGGTTCGTTCTTAGTCATTAAATTGCAGCAATCCATTCTACAGACTTTTAAATCCCCCTCCAAGCTTTAATGCGGCATCAACTGCGATTATTTCTAAACCTTTAGAATGATTTAAAAACTATGCTAATTCGCAGGAATAGCCAAATTTTGAGCATGTAGAATTTCATGGAAAAAATTCGCTCATTCGTATAATTTCCTGATCGTTGCTTTAGCTCGCTTTTGGTGGCGCCCTGTTTTCTCTGGCGCTCAGTTGTGCCATGGGTTCTCTTGACCTCGCACCCGCGTTTAATGCAGCTGGAGGGGATTTTGTAAAAAATTATTCTGACCTTCGTGCGGAGGAAATGAAGAGTCGCCTTGAACGCGTTATCAGTGGTTTCGTCAACAAAAAAGTAAAAGAAGAAGAAAGAAATACTTTAGAAGCAAGAAACTACCAACATTATGCTTGGTTGCTTGAGACCAGGAAAGGTCGGGTCTCTTGGTGTTCTATGCTCAGATTTGATTTTTCCGCTGCTTCTGGTGCATGTCTGTGCGTTCTTCGCGAATAAATTGGTAAATTCTGGGATTTACCTTCAAGATTTCCTTGCCCAAGTATCGAAAATAATTGTTGGTGGAACTGAATAAACAGTACAGTACTTGAGTCACGCTCAATGAATTGACGACATCAATTGAAGAACTCTTTTTTAGAAACTTTGATTGAAGTGGCCGTTTTCGGTCGGGATTTATTTTCCGAGTTCCTATAAAATTCGCGTGAAGGTAGAACGAGTTAAAAAAAATTGAGTGAACATTCCATCAAAATTTTGAAAGAATTGAAACGAGTGTCCGCTGATCTATGCATGAGCGTGAAGGGCATTTATGGTATTATTACTGATTTTCTAGAGTGAATCTATGTAATCTTGCCCGTATTTTTGAGTCAAGTTCACGATAAAAAGCAGAAATTGGACGAAAAATACTCAGAAAATGATTCTCCAATATTCTGTTGAAAAAAATCTCGCCATTAATTTTTTTAACGCTTTTATGCCAATTTTTTTGCGCGTTTTTCAGTCGGATTTCGGACTTTTTACTGCACTTTCACTTCGTGGGTAAACTGAAATTTACGCATTTAAATTTGGTTTTGGGTGTAAATTTTTCTTCAACAATTTTAATTGCAAATCAATCGTTGACTTAATGTTTGAATAAAATATTTTTCCTTATTTTTCGGGTGTTGGCTGATGTCTACAGACTTGAAATTGCCACGAGTTGAGTATGTTGTAGAGACAGATTCAACTTTCTCTTACACGTGTCATACTCTTCAATACCTAAGCTGATCCAGTGCACCTTCAAAACGGGTTTCGCGGATCGTGTCTTTATTATTTCTTGAAAATTAATCGCGCTGTACTTGTTTCGACGGATCGTTTCTTGATGCAAATAATCTTCTTTTGCAGGATGAGCGACGGGTCATCGAAAGCTGTGTCCTTTTCACAGGACAAACCGAAACGGCACTTGTGTAAACAGGTCAGCATCGAGAGTCCGTCTGCCCTGAAGCGAGGATCCGTCGACGAAAGCGTCTTCACCTTTGACGTTCCCATCCCGGAAGTCGAAACAAATGGAGCACGTGTCNATAATCTTCTTTTGCAGGATGAGCGACGGGTCATCGAAAGCTGTGTCCTTTTCACAGGACAAACCGAAACGGCACTTGTGTAAACAGGTCAGCATCGAGAGTCCGTCTGCCCTGAAGCGAGGATCCGTCGACGAAAGCGTCTTCACCTTTGACGTTCCCATCCCGGAAGTCGAAACAAATGGAGCACGTGTCAAGGCAAATAATTTTCATTGATTTTCTTGTCGCTCGAATTTTAAGAAATTATTTGCCAAATTTGTGAGTAAAAAATTAAGCAGAAGAGTGGAGTGAGGTGAGGAATCAAATGGACAGTGCTCGGAATTTTCTTATGTTTTTTAGGGACAAATGAAAGTCGTAATTCTTGTATTAAAATTTCACGAGTGTGCCGTATTTCAAAAACTTTTCAAGAAATTATTTGGAATGTTTTGCTGTCGTGTTTCCCGTTAAGTAATGTTTTTAACGCCTTTAAGACAAGTTTTGGCATTTATACGGTGTTTTTCACCCGAATTTGGGACTTTTCCACTGCATTTAACTTCGCGGACGAATTGAAATTTGAGTTTTTACATTTTCATTTTTGGGGTGAGAGTTTACCTCTGGAAATTTTTTTTAAATATCGATCTTTGACTAATATTTGAAATGTTTCTCTTGGTCTAAATTTGAAAAAATGAAAATAAGCAGGTGATTTGTGCCGGAGTTTGCTACCGAAGACGTGACTCCACAGTGCACCGATCGAATGAAAGCGAAGGCAGCTCATCATGCATTCTGGGTTTCCGCGAGGCGGCCCTTTTCCCCGGGTTCGAAGTGGCCGGGATCGTGGACGCCTTGGGCCCGGACGTGGAGGACAACCCGCACGTGCGTATCGGCGACCGGGTCATCCTGTATCCATACGACGAAGTTCCTCACGGGTAATTTTTTCGCCGACTTCATCGACTGTGGAAGAATTGGAAGCTTTAATGATGATGTAGATGACCTGTGAGAAAATGTTGGAATAAGAGACTATTGAGGATTCAGCGCCAGCAGAGCGAGATAATGAGGCCTTTCAGCTGAAAAGATGCTAGCGAACTGAATATTTTGGCAGTTTATGGGCATACGAGTGGTATTACGTTACTGAAATTTCCCTCAGTTCGCATGCCGTTTTATGAGGAAAATAAAATTGAGAAGATTACGTTTCGAGAAAGAGTAGGTGGCTTTATATCGAACAATCCAGCTCAATTTGACTCAAGTACATGGTATAAAACATATTTGGCAATGCTAAGAAGTTCCTGCGTTTTTGCGCCGTCTGCTAACCAAAAATGTATGGGAGAATAGCTTTTGAATGTTTTATTTGAGATTTATTCTGAAAATTCTTGGACGATTAAATTAGTTTTATGCCCCCTCCTCTTATAAAAAGTTTATTTTTCTTTTAACTTGAAAAACTCACTAAACGTGCTCGCATGAAGCTCTTACTTCCACTCGTATGTCGAGCGAATAATTCGAGTAATAATAATTTTCCTTGGCCCGATATAACAGGATCTCTGAAATCTCGAATAACAGTCTTTCAATGTTTTTTGGCAGCAGTGAGATCGATAAATATTTTTTATGGTTGCAGGTCTTCCCCTCAGTGCAATTTCTATTTCATCTAGCGAAGCATTCAAGGTTTTTCTGGATAAAACTGCCTTCTCGTAACTTGGTCAATTACGCTTAATTTTGTTGTTTGAAATGATTCGTGGGTTGATGATGTATGACTGACTATAATTTGCAGAAATTGGTAAAGAAAAATGATTGATACATTTATTTTTGCAGGTATGCGGAATTCCTTTCTGTGCCGAGCTTGGATTACCTCGTTCCGATTCCGCCGGAATTGCCGTTGCCAGTTGCGTCCATGTTGCCAACTGGAGCTTTGTGGTCACTCAACGCAGTTCTTTTAAGAACCTGCTAATTTAATCAAAATACGGGGGAGGAGAATATTTTTCAAATAAAAAGAAAATTGAACTTTTTGAGTGATTTGCACGAGCGTACTTCGAGAATGAAGGTGAGCATACAGCTCGTAATAATTCGAGTAATAAGAATTTTCCTTGGCCCGATATAACAGGATCTCTGAAATCTCGAATAACAGTTTTTCAATGTTTTTTGGCATCAGTGAGATCGATAAATATGTTTTATGGTTGCAGGTTTTCCCCTCAGTGCAATTTCTATTTCATCTAGCGAAGCATTCATAGTTTTTTCTGGATAAAACTGCCTCCTCTTAACTTGGTCAATTACGCTTAATTTTGTTGTTTGAAATGATTCGTGGGTTGATGTATGACTGACTATAATTTGCAGAAATTGGTAAAGAAAAATGATTGATAAATTATAAAAACGTCCATACGCCTTAAGGAAAGACACGGCTCGAACCTAATGGAGCAAGGCTAAGGCGGCCTTAACGGCAACGGTCAACGCAGGTACAACGGTTGACCTCGAAACACCAGTGAGTTGCGTCATTTCGACGCTAAATCAATCGTCGACTCCATCTTGGAAGCCAGGGGAGGTGGTGAGGAAATATTTTGAACCCCTTTTTTTGTCTCTTGCATTATTCTTTATTGTAAAATATACAGAATTCGAACGATCCCGGGTGGAATTAATGTGGGATGCGTCAAGAGTTTCTCCGACGTGAATAAGTTTTCTTCAGGGGCCTCGGGGGTTTTTATTCGAAATTTTAAAAATATTTGCTGCATTCTCAACCGGACTTGAATAAAATCTTGTTAACCTAATCAGAATTTTCCGTCCGAAAAAAATGTCAATCGTACTTTCCTCCCGCCGAAACGATTTCGAAAAAAATTGTATTCCAAAAGATTTTTCAATTTAGTGAATCTAAATATTTGGGAGCTCTTGAGAGTATTGTAGTCTGTTCACAAATTCGTGAAATACTGAAAGTTGGCTGGAAAACCGCGCACAGAATTTTCTTCTCGACGTGATTTTTCAAGGTTTTGAATGTTTGTCAAGTAATGATCGCGTAAATAAGGTGTCTCTGAATGCCCAAAAACGGAAGTACTGTACAAGGCTGGCATAAATTCTAAAAATTTAAATTACTGTAGCTTCTTAAACAGGTGGTTCGTTTTTGTTTTCAGGGAAGGTGAAAATTCACTACCAGCCGTGACCGCCTGATCGAAACACCCGAAACGCTTACCGTAACATGATGAAGTTTAGCAGCAGGTTATTCCAACTCCACTGCCACCGTTGCGACTTTCTGCTTCCACAACGAGTCCAGCGTGCAGAATACGGGAATAAGTGCGTTTCATTTACTGCGATCAGTGCAACCCATTCGTAGAAATGGCTTGAATGAATTCTGTTTTATTTTATAATTTAGATTTAGAGTCGTCACGTGGAGCGAGGATTTGCACGAAGCCACCCTGATTGAACGCACGAAGGAAGTTTGCGAAGGCCTTGTTGACATCGTCATCAATTTTGGGACAACTACCAGAATTCTGCTCAGGTGTCTTCAGTGTTTGGCGAAGGTAATTGAAAAAGTTATAATTTACGCGACAACGAATTTAGAAGAAGAAATTAGCAATAAGAAAACTGTGTTTCTGAAAATCTCTTGAAAATTATAGATTCAATAGTATCTTGCGTTAGAAGAAGTGAAAGTGATTGTTTAACCTACCGTAAATTTACTGGTACAGTACTTCGAAATTGATTTTGTCACATTTTTTGCTGAAGTAAGCAAGTAACATAAATGACCTCTACTTTCTGAAAATGACCGCAGATATACTGCATATCCATGAATATTCACACATTGCTTCTTCCTTCAGTTTTGGCATGTCGGGTCTCATATTCTTGATGGCGCCTTACTTTTTAAGATTGGTACTACAGTATTCTTCATTTGAGCAAATGCTCCTCAAAAAGTTTTCGTTTGAGCTGCCATCTAGAGGCAATACTGAGTGACCTTATATTTTGTGCAAATGACAGTGAATTACCTAGATGTCGCGGGAGGCTTCGTGAACAAGTTCACATTGTATTTTCTTCACTGTTATCCCGCCGTGACGGTACTAGCCTAGGCTCTCAAGTCTAAAGGACTAGGCGTTTAAGTTCGCAGTCACGCTTCTGTTGGTCGTCTATTAGTTCTTGCACGGTTAACCCAGAAAGCTTGTCAACTGTGAGCTTGTTGGACTCGTTGTGCGAAACGAGGTGAGTCAAGGTTTGCAGAATGGATCTTGAAAAAGAAGGAAACTCTTCGGATTCCTGGATCCTTCTCACTTCCTCGACGAAGATCTCCAACTCCGCGATTTTTTTTTGTCTTTTTGTAAACGTCACCTGAAATTTACTACGCCTATGCCGGAGATAGTCAGTTCCTCAGCTTTTGTCTGACGACAATTGAGCATTTTAGATGACTTTTTGATGTAGAAATATTTGGCCTACTGGATCATAGCCTAACTCAAAGTTTTGTAGGGATTTTAACGACACCAGTCTGGTTTTAATGTGCGAAGATGCAAAATTCTGTGCGACGTTTGGCTTCGATATTGTCTCTAAGCTTTAAAAATTGAGTTTGTGTGATTTTATTCCATTCTTCATGATTCCAGATCGAGCCTCCGCCTTACAAGTTGTTCCCAGCGGACAAAGCTTCGGAGGTGCTCCGAATGGTGGCCAGAAACGAAGTTCAGGGCCGAGCTATTCTGCAGTTCGCCGATTTGGAGTAAAGGAGAGAGGCGCATGAAAAAGATACATCATCGAAATAGCTGCGAATGAATACCCAATCAAACGGAAACGGTGGAAAGAAAAAGCTAGCTGAGCAAAAAACACATTTCGACATCGTAAAACAAACAAAAAATTCCTTCGTTTCTCCTTTCCTGAATGGGAGAAACGTGTGAAATTCAGCCCTTGAGACTAAACACGCTTTTTTGCGGGCTGCAATTGTAGTCAGATTTTATCCCAGTGCTGAATCGAAATGCGCAAATTCAGCTTGTCAAAAAAAAAAACGTCTCTTGGCATTAACTGTTCACGATTTGTTGAGCAGGTTTCTGGAAGAAGCGTGAAAAATTCGCGAAATGTTGTAAGCGAAGGAATCGAGTCATGTTCGGGAATTTTTTGTTTCTATGAATGAACTAGCGGTTCTATTGCTTAGATAGCTTTTTAAAGGAACCATAACTAAGCCAAGGAAAAAGGAAGTAGTCGAATGAGTTTCACAGGAGTCGTATCTAGTTGACGGATTTATTGATTACCAAAAAAGGGGAAATTGCTGGAAAGAATTGATTCGATTCGTAGATTTGTGAGGCCGAACCCGTAAGAGTAATAGTCAAGAAGACGAAGTTTTCGGTGGGTCTCTGGAAAGATCCGTTTTCCTGTTCTAGCGGATTCGTCACAAGTTTTACTTTGATAGCGTGGAAGTTTTTGGAGTAAGAATGATGTTTTTCCTTCTTGTTGCTTTGAGATAACGAGACATGATTTTCTCCAGTGTTACGTTGTCTTCTGAGATCAGGAAAATTGCTTGTTGCGCGAGACTTGTGAGTAAGAATCGAATGTTTTCGAAATCCCCGTTCTTATCTCTTTTTTTAACATGTTAAGTCATCCGACGTAATGAACTGTCCTGGCGAGAACATAATTTAGATACATTTGCGCTTGTATGAATTCAAATCCTCGACACCTTCTGGCGAGGAAAGGCGTAAAAGTGTCGTTTCCGCGAGACCTTGGTTTATGGTGAAAACTTGATGCATGGAAAGAATTTTGTAAAACCCAGTTTTTGAAGGAGAGAAGAAACAGTCAATGGAACTCGCCAGGAGAGATATACACGAATGCAATTGACATAATCTTAGGGTTAGATTACGACGGATGCATTAACATGTTGAGTGTCGTTTTATCTTGAAGCGTTTGCGTCTCTGGGATTTCGTTTTGTACAGCCTGTGATGATTTTTTCCTGCTGGAGGAACAGTGTGTGTGTGTGGATTTGAGCCAATAAATTTTATCTGGACGGCGGATCGCCTGTTGAACTGAAAAATTGCTTAGAATATGTTGATCCACTTGTAAAAATGCATTGTGAAGAATAAGCTGCAGATGTCTCGTTTTTCTTTGCAGGCTGTGAAGTGGTCTCACGAAGAACTCAGTTCGTTTTGGGATTAAAAGTGGAAGTGTGTGGAAAGTGAATAATGAATTGTGGGCCTCGCATAAAATTTTTTTTTGTGGTGTGGTCTGCTTAAGCTTTAAAGTTATAGTCCAGAAAATTCCATGCCCCGATCATGTTGCCTTCAAAAATAGAAAAAAATTCTAGAGAGTGTTGAGATAAAAAATTCCGAATGCCTGTGATGTAACTTCGGACATGGATTATTGTTCCAGCGGAATTTTTGAGGTTGTGTACCTAATATCTTTTCGATGTAAATTAAAGTTCATGTAATAATTATTTTTATGGATCTGACATCTTGTAGGTGAAGTCTTGAACTGCCTTCGTAAGAGGGAAAAAATGAAATTCTTGTGAGAAACTAGAAAGTATAAGTCAGTGAGAGAAACATGCGCGATTTTGGTATAAGAAATCGTGTCTATTCATCCCACGGCATTCGTATAGATTCTCATCCCAGGTTTTCGTCATTGTCTCACCAATCCTTGTCCAGAAAACCACTTCATTCTCTAAAAAGCAAAAATTCTGAGCATTTTTCCTGGACTACACTCATTTTCCTCTTGCATCTTCAGAAACAAAGACAAGCGCGAACCGCCTTTCAGTTAAAAGGGACCAGAACATTTCTTCTTCGTATCCGTTTCAATCGCTGAACGAAAAACCGCATTTGTCGCTTTTTTCATTCGCAAAGAAAACAAAAAAATAATATTTTCGAGACACACGAGTTAGAAAAAACAAAAAACACTTCGTTTCGCATTTTTGGAGACGACGAGGCATTGATTAGAAAAACAAAACTCGTTTTCCGTGCTTAAAAAAAAAAAAAACAACCTGGTAAAATGTTCCCTCCTTTTTTGCTTGGTCCTCATGGTTTGTTCAAAACTCTTCAGACCCCGACCTGACTCAGTTTCGTATCCTTCCACCTTTTGGACAAGATGAGGAACTTGACGGATCGCAAAATTGGAAGACGAAACTTCCGTTACGAATTCTTCACGTAATTTTTCGCTCTTCCTGTTGACCAGCGATTTTTTTTCAACTGACGGGGGCAGATATTTTAGCACCAGGACGCGGCTGCTTCCGCTGACCGGCCATTGGCCGCGGTGACCACCGCGGGCTGCGGAATATGCCGACGTGCGGGTGCTTCACCTAAAACCTCGGACCGTAAGGCAAGACAGGCAAAACGAAGTAAGGGACACCTTCAGAAATAAACGGAAAAAGCCACCTGTCAATCGGACAAGCTTTGGATAATTCTGCACATTCTTATTTAGTTATGAACGTACGCTGAATATTTTGTGCATGGCTTGTATATAAATCGAACGGCAAAGAAGTTGAAAGGCGACCGGCGCCTTCCGTGGTAGATTTAAATTTGTGGAGCTAGGTGCATAAGAAAGTTATGAGTATAATAATCTTCTCATGCAGTTTTTCAAGTAATTCGCGATATTCGACAATCAGGAGAAAAATAAAACACATAATGCCTTGAACTCGCGAAGTCAGACGTATGAAGTTTAGAAGTCATGACTTCATGAATAATTAAAATTCTGTGCTTCAGAATCCGTTCTATGAAAATAAAACTCATCGAACACATTCTACAGGTGTGCATATACTGTAAATTACTCGGACTGCTTATGACTGGACTGTAAAATTAGCAAGTGCATTCGGTTTTATACTCGTTCAAGTAAAATATTTTCAAGTGAGGGAGATGTATCAAATACGGTATACAATATGCGATCTTTTTTACATGCGGCACAGTATTTACTTCAGCAAAATAGATTCATATTGCTGAATATGTAATTTATATATTTACTCAGGTACCACGTATTCTCATATTAGATGAACATATTCTCGCCTAAGATGCGCAAGAATGCAATAAAAATGTTGAGAATCTACAAAGGTAGAAAGATTAATTTTTTCTCCCATTAAAAATAAATTCAAAATTGAATTAAATTTGCTCGTTTTTTTGCGTGTGTGATGTGATTATCCAAGGATGATGCGCTCAAGAAATTTGGAAAAGTTCGTATTCCAGAGTGACGCATTTTCGGGGGGAAACTTTCGCAAATACAACGGCAAGAGTGGTTGCTTTTGCGAACAAGCTTTCATTTTGAGAAAGAACTAAAATTAATTATGAAAAAGTATACAGGCACGGAAGTTGAGCATCCTTTGTTGAATGGCTTCTTCTTGGACACAGAAGCCTCGCGCTCCATTGAAATTACTGAACTCGTCTCCAAAAGTGTCGACGGCGCCCCATAACCCATTACTGCGCCCCCAAGCGAGGGTTTAGGGCCACCTTCTCGGGATGCCTGCAAAGATAATTCATATGTTTCAAAGTATTCAATTGTAACCATCCGTTGCGAAAAAAATAACATGCATACAAAAATGTAGAATTTTCATCAGCAATTTTCATATTTTCCCCCAAAAATTGTCCTAGTCAGCAAAGCGAACGAATACTTAAAAAAAAATTCCCTGCGGGCTTTATTTTCAGCATGATCCCTTAAGTCGGCTAAAAAATTGTGTTCCGATTTCCAATCTGAATATATGATCGTTCAATCATCGAAAAAATCCTTGATTTCGTGGGTCTGAATTAATAGTCTCAATCTCTCTAAATGCGCTAATTCGAAATTGCGAAGCAGATGGCCCAGCATTTAAACAAAATGTCTATGGGATGGGCTACAGTTTATTTTTCGCTAGTTTTTGAACCAAGTTAAAATTATGATTAATTTTTTAAAACTCTGCAGTAAGGAGGAAAATTTAATCTTTGTCAAGAAATGGGTTGCCGAGGCAATTCTCGTTCCTGTCAGAAATTTTCAGCAAGGTTTAGATTTTATTTTTGATTGTACCACCTGAAATAAGTCACGACTGCTTGGGTACCACCTCTCGGGTGCCATGGCGTACCACCTATGGATCTAACTTACATCAAGGCCAGATCAGTCACAACCATTTCCCGATTCACACGGAACTTACATTCAAAATGATTGCCATGCGAACTGAATTCCACACTCAGTACCAATTTTCTCGGTTGGCTGAGAATCAAAGTTAACCATATCATGGACATTAAATAAACCTTTAGTTTTTGTAAAACTCCGCAGAAAATAGGCGCACGTTGTTTTTCATCTTCAATAAATCAGCAAGGGTGTTTTAAATTCTGGATATTCCAGCACTGAACAAATTTAATATCTTCTTCTTTAGCCTTTATCGTAAAATGTTCAACAATTTGAGATAGGTATCCCGAAGTCACACACATGACACATCCCGCTCTTTTTTTCTGATGCTCAGAATAAATGCCAGCGGACCGGTTAAGACCTAATTGCGAAATTTAATAGCTCTGAGATTGCCTGTCAGTCATCTCAGGGAATTCTGTGGGGGCCGAGCCCCAGGGGTCAGTCATGGTCTGCTTCTCCAAGTACTGCATTGGTACCTGACAGAAACCCGCAATGAATCTTCTTCCGCGTATTTTCAGAAGTAAAAATCTCGAATGATTTCAGTTACAAACCAAGGAAGAGATCCAAAACATTTTCAGGAATTAATTTCCATAGAATTTTTTGCACGAGTGTGTTCCATAAACACACTCGTGCAGTAAATTATTATGTAGTTTTAATGTGACTTGAATTACTAACAGATATCAACAATCCTGTCTCATTATTTTTAGGCTTTAATGTTGAGACATTTTACTGTACTGTGCATTTATCCACCTTTTGAATCAATTCATCCATCTATAAAGTTATATCTTGAAACTAAGAACCAATATCTCATTTACCACCTGAAAAATGCAAGGATACTACTCATGGAAAACGATAGATTTAATCAATACAACATCTTCAGTGTGTTGAGGCTTTTAAAATAAGACCTTCCTGAGTCGAAGTTAGGAGTAACAAAAATCGACTTGAACCGTTTTTAAATAGGAGAAATTATAAATTCTTGCTAAAAATTGATGCAAGAATCTGAGTCAGCAAAAAGGTGTGATTTTCTGTACACATGAGTCAGCATTACATTTTACAGCAAGGGAAAATATGCTCAATTAGTCACTCACTTCCTTGTGGAAAGCATCAATTTACACATTTATTGATCATCTATTTCGATGTTCTGCAGACTAGCAGCAGTCAGCATAACTTTTTTGCCAGTCCACAGGAAATTTTCTTCAGCATGATACATTTCTCAAAAGTAGCAATGAAGTCTATTTTTTTTTATCTGAAAGTTTGGAAAGACAATGGCAGCTGAAACTATCTGATGAAAAAACGAAATTTGCCTCATCTCCTGATAATGCGTCAGACAAAATTTCATCTGCTGAAATACATCATTTTAATTTTTCATTGTGAGAAACCTTTCTTCAAGCCGGCCTTTCTAATTTTCTGAAGATATTCCACTGAAGCTATTTGATTGGCTCTTAACTCAAAAACTATTCAAATACCTGTCATAAAGTTTTTCAAACACAACTTTTTTGTGTCTTCAACAATTTTATGAAACTTTGCCAGTCCTCAGAATGTTTTTTTGGAAATTTGCTGGTCCGCGGGCCCAAAAAAGTTGGAAAACATGTTGATCTATTTCCTTATTGGATCTTGCGATTAAAGCGGAAGGCCTCGGAATTTTGGAGGTTTGAGGGGTAAAGTCTTGCAGTTAAAATATTTAAAGTACACAATTCTTTGTGGAACTTTGACCAACCAGAAATGTGACTAACTCCTGTGGAGTTTGAGAAAGTCCAAATTCATCTAATTAGATTCATTTCAGTGATATTTTTGCGTGAAAACGTACGTGTAGTGAACGGGTTTTTCCGGAACTGGCGTCGCTGAATCATTCGGATGGACAAAGTCACGTCTGTAGTTGTCTGACACGACCGGAAGTCCGTGGGATCGCTCCGACAAATGGGTCTTCGTCGACGTTGGCGTCCCCACTGCCGCCATCGTAAAAGAACCGGAAGCAAATCATGCAAATAAAAACGAAACAAGTCTGACATCAGCGAATGAAATTTTTGCGAAAGGTCGCTTCAGACACGAAGCCAGGAGCCTTCTGAAATTTCGAATATAAAGTTGCAAAGCATTAAAAAAAGCGGATAATTTAAATTAAGTGACTTCCTAGAAAAAACAGCGCCGAACGTGAAGATGCGCTGTTTTTTGTTTGCTTAATTCATAAAATTCTTGAAAAAATAACTTCCCCTCAACAATTGATCGCCGGAAGCAGATGGAGATTTTTCCGACGATGAAAATCATACGTTAATATACTTTTTCCCAACTCTCAATTATGTGCGGTTTTTTCAGGCCTTTTTCAATGTGAACATTATTGAAATTTGTCTATCGACTGTTCACATTATTTAGTCGAAAAAAACCCCCTTTTTTTTGCTGCTGTACGAAAACGGGTTCATAGGGAAAATCGCCTCATACCATAAGCATTTATGAAATGAATCTCTACGAAAGGATTTATTACATGTCACCTCTATGAGTATCTTCAAACAAACTCAAAAACTTGTAAAGTTGTGCGTCATACAATGAAAATAATCTGTAGAAAGTAAGTAATAATTTGTTGTTCGGGACACCTTCAATTATCCACTGAGCAAAAAAATAAAGCGTTAAAAAAAAATTGGCAATTGCTTACCGATCTAGAAGAAAGAAAAAAAAATTCCACAGAAAAGAAGCCCGGATTTCGCACTCGATAAAAAATGTTTACTCAAAGTTATTCAAGACGATTCCAGATAATTCAAAATTGCGTCACGCTTCACAGAAATAAGAGAAATCCAAGGAGGCGGTTGCACAACCGGAACAGCAGCATTTCCTGCTTGCTTACGTCACACAAACACAAAAGATTACATATAAAATGCGAAATAAAATTAGACAAAGCTTCTCATTATCGATACCCAACAAAGCTAAACAATAAAAAAAAACAATCTTTTCGAAATGGGAAACGCGGAAATCACCTCGTCGTCCGTTCGGCGTTCTGGTTCCCGGACTCCTGGTCCTGGACGACGCCTCGCTCTTCGTCCCGTTTGACGACACGTACACGTCACTCTCGACGAGCCTGCAAACAACAAATAAAAATCCTTGAACATGCATTTAAAAAAAAAAAGAGAGAGAGAACCAAATGAAAGTCTATAAGCCACAGGAAGAATCGCACAAAAGCCAACGACGCAAAACGACACCAATTAAATCGCGACACCGAGACGCCGTGGGGTTTCCTGAACCGAAAAGATCAGCATCGCGTCAAGAGAAACTCGCGGGTGCTGAGGATAAATTAACTTCACGGAAAACTCTTAATCGAAATACAGTATTATTAAAGAGGAAAAAAAAAAAAGAAGAGCGAGAGTGAAAAGCTAAAGAAGAAAAAGCATCGCAATTAGCCCCGGAACACGAGGAACATTAGTCGGTAATGACGACCCGGATTGTTCTCTGTGACGAGTGCCGGAGATTTGAATCCGATTCGCGGAATATTTCCGCCTTTTACACTAACCGAAAAATGCAATTGTTGGCAGAGGCAAAAGAAAAATTTAATATCCGCGGAAAGAAAAATAAAAGTCAGTTCCTACCATTTTACAACATCCCTAAGTTCACGGCTTGAAGGCTTTTATTGCCGTGGAACAAAATGAAGCCCTTCCGAGGATGTAGTGGCTATAGACGTGAAGATTATCGTTTCCGGTGCAATTTTACAATTTCTACAGATTTTATTCATTTATAAAAGAAGCATCAGTTTCTGACTTCGGTTCGTGTTTAAATAAGAGTGCTCTAACCCATAAGTGTTCCCCAAGATTTTTGCAGGTCTGCAGGAAATTTTCAGCGGCATAATGAATTTATCATAATTAGCAATGAAGTCTTTTACCTTAGTCCAAAATTTTGCAAAGACAATTGCATAGTTGAAATTATATTAGGAAAAAAATAAAAAGTTGGCTTTTCTTCCAACTAACACTTGGAACAAATTTTTAGATGCCAAAATAATTCATTTGAATTTTTTTCATCCCGAGAAACATTTCTTCAAGCCTACCTTTTAAATTTTTGGAAGAAATTTCCCCATGTAGCTGCTTCATTGGTGTTCAATATTTTACAAAAAGGCAGAAACTTTTCAAATACCTCCCATAAACTCTTTCAAGCAAAATTTTGAGTCTGTAAAATAATTATGAAACTTTGCCGGTCTGCAGAACAATTTTGGGGAATTTGCTGGGCCTCGAATTTTTTTTTTGGTGTGGAAATTTGCCGGTTCCAAAACGGTTGGGGAAAACTGCAGTCTATCACACGCACTTTCACTTCTGTGGGTCAAATTTAAAACGGATTCGAAACATTGCTTTGGGAAAACTGTAGAACTGACGAATATGTCCGATGAGTAGGTGAATCATTAAGAGTGTCTATTATTAATAAGTATCCCACCTGCCGGAAATTTCCTCTTGAAAAGCAGTCAGTTACTTATTTGCATCATATTTCTGAATTTAATGCAACATGAGGTTCTAAAAGTTAGCCCTGGTTTATTAACAAAAAGGCCTCGGAAAATTCAACTAAGCGAGGTTAGAGTCAACTATTTTTTTTTATTCCAGGAAGGTTCAAAGTACATCGACCTTCGATGAGGAAATAGCACAAAATTCACTGAAAATTCAAATTATACATGCTTTTCATTCGACCAAGTGAGGAGGTTTAATTTAGCCTTATATTAGTGAGGTATCCAGCTGCATTAGTAATGATGGAATAGTTCCGACAAATAAAGGGCCTTCATACAGCAAAAAACAACTTTAAAATGATTATCCAAGCTTTGAAAAACCGGAAGTAAGGCCACCATTCAACTTGAAAAATGCTCAAAAATTGCTCATAGTGATGCATAGGCTCCATTGAGTGACAAAATACAGTCTATACTTGCTATAATTTCTCAGATTAATCCTTGATTGAGTTTGAAAAAAGAAAGAAACGATTTCTCAAAATTTAAAATACTTAAAAAGCAAGCAATACACAATTGGGAACATGCTGATCACGAGATTGTGAGAACCTACTCGTAAAAAAGAAGGAATACTGACAGCAGATTAATGTCTTGATCCCGCATTTCTCTCTAAAAATTGTCCCTTTATCGCAGCATAAAAATTTTAAAAATTACCGTTATTATAACTAAGATTGCACAAAAACTGCGTGATAACAACTCGAAGCCGAGCGCGGAAAATTAGTTCTGCCACATGAGCCATCGTTGATCGAAGAATCAAACAGTTAGAAAAAAAAAGCACGGTGTCAATCGTGCTTCAAGCCAGCCAGCAATCCTCGCAAAATGTCCAAATTGCATTCTTCATTTTTATTTCAGCACATAAATTACCGGAACACCCGGAAAGGCTGACATAAATGGCACCTAACGGAAATCTCAGCGTTTCGCAACATCACACTCCTCGTTCCAATGGACATTTCCTCCAGCAAAACGTCGTTTGGCAGGTATGACCGCATAAACTGGCCAACGTTTCCCGTTACTGAAGATTCGTTGGGGGTCTTCGAAAGTCCAGTAAATCAACACTACACTGACGTGGCAAAGCAGTGAAATATATTCCGCGACTCACATTTGATCCGCAGAATTTTTCTTCTCGTATCCCGTAATATTCACTAAAACTTCGAAAACTAATCGAGCTCATATTTTCATGACATTCCGGGTGGTCATAAAACCCACACAAAAATTGCAGAAATTTCCAAGACACCGTGTAAAACCGTTGCCACACGGCTTTGAAACACTTGTTTCGAAATTTATCCGGCAATCATTAAAGTTGAATTTATGCACTGCAAATTTTCTCAGTGTTTATGCTGCAGCTGTAGAAGAATTGTAGCACTTGCGTAAAATTCACGAAGAAAATGACAATCAAAATCAGCGGAAAAATCGGAAGCCTGCGAATTCATTTTTGAAGATTTACAAGATATTCCCGAAGCTTTTTACAGCCAAATTTGTGTCTTAACTTCATCCATTCATAATAAAAACTACATTGAACTATTTCAAAAAACCTACACACAACCGATACACAATTTAGCACCAGGGTTCATTTCGTTTTCAATACAAAATTTCTGAAAACTTTCCAATGATTTTGAGAAATCCCTCGTCGAGGGAAGAATAGGATTATCTTCTTTTTATTTCTACCGTGGAAGCTGCGCGTTGATGCGCGAGAAGTGTGGGAGAGTCGCGGAGTCCAAAATCACTTCTCTTGACAAAAATAAGAAAATATGTATTTTTTGTGACAGGATTACAGTCGAAAAAGCAGAAGAAAGTAATGGACTTCGAGACGAGAAATACAGTGGGGACACTGACCTAGGACACAGGACACACACACACACACACACAGGACTGGAAATCAAGCGGAAATGTTTCATCGCCGGAAATTTTTATTCGCACCTTCCCGCTACTTCCGGGAAGACGCGGCTTTTGAAAAAATAAACCACATTTGAAGGTTTCACGAAACTAGGAAACGTGCCAAAAAGATAACTGTGCGATGAACCTTTGATTACTTTTTTTTAAAGCTCTTCAGCAATTTTAGAACGAAAAATGGCGAAGAATAAAACGCCAACACAACTGGGATATTGTATCTTGCATTTGCAGTTGAATGGAATTTCACCTTCATTAGTTCTGCTGGTTGTTCGTATTCCAGAGAGGAATTCATCGAGGATTAAAATTCAGCTGAAATGCCCGAAAAACGTTCATAAAAAATTTAATGCACAACAAAAGAAGAAATGCCGTTGTTCAATAGTTCTTTTGAAGGATTACATGTGGTCAAGTGGTCTCACAAATAATTTACGTTATGTGGCTAAGAATAAAAAAGCGGGAAACCATTTTATAGATCTATAAAGTGATTAAATTTTTTTTTAATTTGCAATAGTTTCTTTAAATACAATTTTTTCGAGGTAACAGAGCTCACATTCAACTGCGAAATGGCACATCTGTTTCTTCTTTGAAGTCGGCACCATATAAAAATTTACTATTCTCTGATCTACCACAATATTCATGAGTTTTGACCAATAATTATGGTCATTGTCGCTTTCATTCACTTAAGACCACAAGTCCAGGTTTTAATGCACGGATATTGTCGTTAAATTCTCTGTTTTCCGCCTTTGAAGCTGAAATCTTGTAATTCATTTAGTTGCAAAGCGAACGAATTCATAATGCCATTTATTTCATTTTCAAGGCCAATTAATTCATGAATATACAGTATACAAATGTAAATGCGATAAAATGAAATACAATATTTAAAATGTCCAAGGCATGTAAGAATAGTGTACATGAAACATTTTCGCTGATCACAACAGCGCGATAAATAATAAATAAATTATGATGAACCAGACGTTTTCGCCACTGGAATTCTGGCGGATAATTTTTTTTTTAATTGTAAATGTAGAATTTCGATACCCTACTTTTAAAGTATCATTAAGGACAGCAAGTCAAGGAAAAAACCGATCGGGAACAACCAAAGGGATCAGTATAATTAATTCTTTCGCACAGGGGTACGAAGTCGGATCCAACGGGTACCAGTCGCCTGAAATCAAACCCAATTCTCACGGCCTCGATTTCGCCTTTCAAAGAATGTCCAGTTATTTCAATTTACCCGTCACGTATAGTTTGCTTTCCACGTGTCTAAGTTCGATTTTTGGCCCAAGGAACAAAAAAGTTATTCGCACGATATTCCCAATTACCTAGAGCAACTTTCTCGACAATTTTTTTTTGGTTTCGAAACTCGAAAACCTCCTCGGGACGAATTCTCACGCGCCACATGCGAAAGTTCCGAACTTTTCTCGATAGGAAATAAATGTCCTAAATGAAAATTTTTCCGATTGCATCCGGAAATGCCTCGAAAGTGACGATATCGTCCAAAAGATGTCGCTGTGAGCTCATCCGATCAAAGTTTTACATACAGTATTTAATTTTTCTCAACAAAGAAACTGGATAGAAATCGAATGAGGAAAAGCAATACTGTAGAATCTGGCTTTCTCTTCCACTTCCATGAAAAAATTATATTTCGGCATTCGGATGAAAACTGAAAGGCGAAAAAATAACGTGACAGAAAATGGTGTATGTACACAACGGTATGAACATTTATTTTGAATCCCTCAGGATTCGCCATCAACTGAGAAATTTCAACAGAAAAAAGTTCCAGGAGCCTAAAAAATTCTTACTTAATTTTTGTAATTACCGACCTCTAATGAAATCTGGACCGAAAAAAACTAGGCATATATTTTTTTCTTAAAGTACGAACTCATGTCAACCGTTTTCACAACTTTCCAGATTTTTCGAATGGATATTTTTACTATTAGCTCGGACAGATTTTGCCTCTCGCATTTACTTCAGCTTTTCGGCATAACTTTCCCACACTTTAGGACAAAAATGTGGGCGTGAAATGCAAGAAATAATGAATGAAGAAGTCACACCTTTTATTTTCCCCACTAGAAAATTCGTGATGACGACGTAACACCCAAGTGTCGAGCCAACAAACTTTCGCTTTTCGCATCCAATTATTTTTTCCGACGCTTTCCTCATCTTCAGTGAATCAAAAATCCCGTTTTCCGCAGCCTGAACATTTTTAAAGTAGCTGGAAATATAATATTCAAGGTGAAAATACCGTTCTAATCTTAATACATATACGATTTTAAGACACTGTAATCTTTATTTTGTTCCTGAAAAATTGAAGCACACTTCCCCGGCTATTTTATTTGGAGTCATAAAAACATTCTAAAATTAGTTTGCTCAATTTTGAACTACTGCTGCATGATATTCAGCATCAAAGTTGTCTTGAAACAATAAAAATTGCAGTGATGCTCTTTAAATTGCATTCGAGACTATTTTTCTGTTCAGCTGATCACATTTCCCTGACTTTCCAGGGCAAATTTCGACGATGAATTTGATTTTAAATTCGAATGAATGCGGTGGTTGCTGATATTTTCCTATCAGAAAAATTCTTGTCATCGATAAAAGCTGTCCACAAATTTCATCAACATTCAGATCTCATCTCGCCAGAGGGTTGTGAATCCGAACGGAATGAATACGATCATAAAAAACCCCACCTCTGAAAGACGACGAACTTTTATTTATTTTTTGGTTAAAAACTTTCACCGAGAGTTGAAAAAAACAACCATGTTATCCTTAAAATTTAAAATGCCCACTTATTTTTGAATCTTGCTAAATAAAATGAAAAGTGTGATCAAAAATCTAAAAAGTAATCATGCATATTTCCTAACGAAAGTTCGAAAAAAGGCCACGACGAAATGAATAAATAGTACGGAAATAATTCAAATTTTTTTGCAAAATAAAAGCACGGAAACATTTTGAAACACTCGTGAAGAAATTTATTTTTTCGCACAAAAAAGCAAAAAATGTAACGTTTGTCTAAACAATTGTGTATCATAGGATCAACGGCTGAAATAAATCGATGATCTCTCATGGAATGAAGGAATTTTGGCATGCATACAAAAGATTCAAAATCCATTTTTAGTGCAGCTTGATCATCAAAGCTTTTAACCGCATGTTTACGAAACATTCATTTCATGAGCATGAACCGTAATTATGAATAGCTTCTGGGTTACGAGCACATCGAATTGTCAAAGGAAAAACGGAACTGAGCATTAAATTTATAGGAAATTTTATGGTTTGAGGAATTCAGACCCGTAGGTTGCACTAAAATTCTCTTATGACATAAAATTTTCCAATTCGCCGCAGCGATAATCTATAGATTTTTGTTCTACGCCTGTGCAACAAAATGAATCCGAACGCGGAAGCTCGTAAAACGAAATCTTGACAAACTTCCTTCAAGAGTGAGATCAAAATAAGGCTGTATGAACTCATTGACTTTCGCAAGCCTTAAGGAGGTTTATATGGACTGATGTAAGATTATAGGAGGCTAAAGCTTTTTTTAGTGTAGTATTAAAAGCTTCCGAAAGTAATCGTCTGAGAAATCGATGAATTTTCCGCTCTTCGAAATTAAAGGAAAAATCTAACATGTCTTGCTTCACAATGTGAAAAAAAAGATTTCACACGAAGTATCAAATAATCAATCCATCCCTGATTGACATTATTCCCAAATGAAAAATCTCTTACTTTTTGCGTTAGTAGGATCTCAAAATCAAGATTGCAAGTATGATGCCAATTCGAAAATGAATATTACACAAAAGATCTGCCAGATTACTTTACTTTCAATCGACACTTCCTGCTACAAACTTTTTCTCAGTGCAGAAATCAGTTTAATGACTTTCCGATTTATTTCTAATAATTTAAGCGATTTCATATTTTTACTTGAGCAAAAATAAATTAGCTTTCGAATCAAGTACTTCACCGGTTCCAAGACGCAGCTTCATTTTTTAGAAGCACAGTACTGTTATTCATTCGCTTAAATAAAAAAAAAAAATCTAGAGAACTCATGCATTTGGCGACGATGCAGATTGATTTTGAAAATCAGCACTCGGCATGACGTCTTTGATTTTTATCTGAATTTTCCGACAATAATAAGGTAACTCAATTCATAGCTGTACCTG